>VWZZ01004514.1:892573-968705 GCA_013399095.1 Psophia crepitans
CCCCCGCCGCGGGGGGGGCCGCGCACCCGCCTGCCCGGCACCGCCTCCGTGTCGCCCCGGCCAGTGCGGTCCCAGCCCGGCCGGCGACCGGAGGGCAGGTGGGGGCTCCGTGCGGGGCGGGCAAGAGCCGTCCGCCTTACGTGCTGCGATGGTGAGGCTGCAGATGGCAGATCCGTACCCACGGATCTGGGCCACGGGGTGGGTGGTTTAAGAAGTGCTTGAGGTGCGCTCCTGGACCCAGACAGTCAGACAACACCCACAGAGTTTCCTGCTCCTCCGACGTGGCACACACGTATCACAGCATAAAGAATGCAGTTATTACCTGTACTGCCTTCCGCAGCCACTGGCATCATCCCTTCAGTAACACTGTTGCTAGAATTATATACAAATAAAGCTACGCCAATACTTCAAACAACAACATAAACTTCCTCCCCACGAAGTAATTATTGAGGCAGAAAAGCAGAGGCAGGGTGGGTAACTGCCCCTGCAACATCTGAGCCGTGTCGCACTATCAGGTCAGTGGGGTACAGCTAAAGGAGAACAGTCAAGACAGAAAGTGAAAGGCCAGCCTGAGATTTCGGGCCCTTATCAGCTCTGAACTGAAGCTGTTTGAGGATTAAGGTCAAGCACTGAAGTGATGGTGCTCTGTACACAGAGCTCAGGCTGGGCGTAGTCCAAGCGGAGTCAATGAAGCCCTCAGGCTCCCCGGCCATCCCGCTCCGCGACACAGCGCTGGCAGTTTCTGCCCAGGACAGCGACCAGACTGCTGACAACGCCAGCTGGGATACCGCAGGGAAAATGCATTACTACTGGCATCTTCCTCTTTGAACCTCCCTTGGCTGAGGGAGGATCCCCCTTTTCCTCAAAGAAAAAAAACAACAACACAACATTATTTTGCCCAAGGGAAGAAATTGAGAGAATACTACAAGTTTGCATAATTGAGGCAGACGGAGAGGAACAGGAGCACCACCGGGGTTCCACTCATTCAAATTGAGTCCTCACCGAAGTGAGGGACGCCAGTCCCCGCAGAAGGCCCTGCTCTCTCTAGGCTGTTCCCCTGCACGCGAACATACTGATGGGGTGCAATCTCTGTCTGCGGGTACAAAGGCCATTCAGGACACCATCCAGTTAAAAGCTTGCTAACCCCTTCAGTAAAGGCCTCTCCTGAAGGAGGCAGGAAATAAAAGCTGAATTTCATAGGAAGATGACCTGGGGCAGGAGAAGGCTTGTTTATCAACTGTCTCTGAAAGGATTTTTCAAGGCTCTTCATCTTTGAGAACTGCCCCCATGGCTAATAAACCACCAAAAGAAACCACGTCTGAGCAAAGCAGGAGCACAGGCCTCCTGTAACCTTGCAGAACTCAGACAGACAACTATCGGCTCATATAGTGGGGTTTTTATTACAAAGTATTACTGTAGTAAACCAGATGTCGGCTCCAACTGAAATTATTTAACCTTAATGGAAACTTTTTGGCAAGTAAATACAAATGCTTTTAGGGAGAACATGTATTTCAAATAATTTCCAGTCATTGTGAGTTGGAAAGGGAAAACTGATCTTTGCAGTTGCAGACTGCATTTACTGGAGTCTCCCTGAACTCCAATAACTCAACAGTGCAAACAGAGGGACCTGCACACACACAAAGAACGTGACCACCTTCTGCAGCTTTGCTTGTATTACTGCTTCTTGGAGCTGCGTCTTTGAGGAGTTCCACCCTGATCATCCCCTTCCTTCTACTTGGTTTCTGAAGTGCCAGGGATGTTTCCTAAAAAAAGCCCCAGACTTGCTCTCTGAATGGAGAACACAATGTGTAACATTTCTTTGCAAGCTCCTGCATCACCTGGTACGTGAACGAGAAGTTACAGCTGATGGCCAGAATACTGGATATGACCAATACAGAGTCATTTACAATGTTTACTCATAAATATAAAAAAAAATATAGAAAACATATAAATGGTTTCTTATTAAATAAGAAAATTATTAAATAATTTAAAAGCCCAATCTGGTACAGCCCGAGTTTGGCCACACAGCTCAGCCTAGGGTCCGCTAGCTCCATGAGGTAAGCACCGTGAGGTGAGCCCCGCGAAGAGCCTCAGCAGTGAGCAGCACTACTGCGATCTGACACACTGCTCCAGCACGAGCAGCACTGAACATAATAGGGCTCCGCAGGGTTATTTCTTTCAGTGAGGCTCAGTGTAAAGGTCTGGATTATAGCCTGTTAGAAATTATTACACTTGCTCAGAGTTCTTCCTCTGTTCTTTCAGCCATGAAAATGAGGAATAGTAAAAATGGAGAAAATGCCGCACTGTACGCAAACTGTCCTGTGTATTTTTATCACAAAAGGCTACCTATTTCTAGCCAAAACAATGTTCAGAGAAAAGGCAATGGAGTTGTAAGTCACTTAAAGTACCATGTTTTCTATTAAAACAGTTGCTAGAATAAAACATTACAGAAAACAAAAGGCTGGGTCAGGTGTAAAACCCATTGAAATTAATTGGAAGATCTCTTTTTTCAAAGACCTCTGGATCAAGCTCTGAATCACAGTAAAATGTGATATATGGAGAAATTATCAAACAACAATCTTTTTCTCTTAGCTAATAGATAGAGTGACTCTAATAAATGCATACCTGACCACTGGATATTAGAATATTCAGAAATAATACTTTATAAAATAAATGTAATTCATATATCTGCATGCCATATAGTAAACTCTGTACCATAAACCCACACCTTGGTTAAATTTATCCATGAAATCTAAAGAATGCCTGTGGATTTCTGTGGGCTTTTGGTTAAATGCATATATTACTTTATAATAAAATTTCAATTTATGTGTCCTATACCACTTTATGATATATAATGGTGAGAATGCTTGCAAAAAATAGTTACAAATGCCTCACTGCTTAAAAAACAAACAAAAAACTTCAATGTCTAAAAGAAAGTCCCAAATAAACTGAAAAATTAAAGGAAAGTAGTTCTTCTTTGAAGTAAAATAAACAAAATTACTTACAAATACCTGCTGGAACTGCACATTGCTAACCATAGTAGATTTTGCTTGAAAAGGACTCAGTGGTGTCAGCTGACTCAGTGACTTGTTCCTGAGGGGAAAAAAAAAGCAAATATAGCATAACACACAAAAACTTTCACAGAAAAGTATCTTGTATGCTATATGTATGGTATGTGCATCTTGTGCTTCTGATATTTTCCAGTAATGGCACAGGTAAAGTATCTGAGCCCTGTCTTATGAAAACAGTTCCTAGGAGCTTAAGTTTAATGTATAGAAAAACTTCTTTGTTTCTTTGATAAGCTAGAACTGTACTTTGAAATCAGGACTTTCCAGTTGACACAAAATATTCTGCTGTCCTTTAGCAGCTTTTAACTCTGAGCCAAAAAAAAAGGAGAAAAAAAAATTTACATCAGTCAGATTAGAAAGGTAAATTGAAGGTGAGATTTGTGCTGCTAAGACTTGCCCCAGAGTACAATGAAGACAATAGAAAAGCTTTTATTTCCATCAGACCTTTAATGTATTTTGCATAACATGAACAAGACTAGTTTTTTAGTCAATCCTTTGTTGGGAGAGACACTCCATTAAGGCAACTATAGCATTCGTTTCTTCCTCAAAGGGTTTGTACATATCCCAGTGTAAATCTGGGAAGAAGTTAAGTCACTATGAGAAACAGAGTGTCTTTTCCCCAGTGTTGCAAAGACTAAAAGCAACTGTATTACCAGTTAGAGAAAAATCCCAACAGAGGAACTGAGAAGTAGTCATCCAGTGACTCAGCAAATCATCCTCAGCTGCAAGCAACGTTAATGGTAACCGAGGACAGAATACTCACAGCCAGTAAGACAACAGCTACCATTGCAGTGGTCAGCCTGGTTTGGCAGAGGATTCTCTTCCTCTCAGTTTTAATCTAATGCCTTTAGAAGTACTACATTCAGTAGCAAAGACAAGACAAAGCAATGCGCAAAACCAGATACTAGTTACTGAAACTGTGTCTTACTGTGACTATGCTTATGTATTTTTTCCTACCGGATAGGCCTTTTTTTTCCCCGTCAAAATTAAGATCTGTGTTTGCATGGTATCTGCTTATACAGTAGTCAACCTTTCCTCACTCCAAGAACCTTTGAACCCACTGGCAAGTATCAAATTTGACGTGCAGTGACAGTCTCACAAATACTAAATTCATAAAAGACTCTGTGAACATCAGTGCCTGACGGAGGAAAGAAAGGCAAGAGCGTGCCTTCCGCAGGAGGACAGCCCGCCGCACAAACTCCCCAGCAGGCCCCCGTTTGGCCGGTGAATCACTGTTGGTGCCTGAGCAGCAGTTAAGTTACCCGACAAAGAACTGGGGGTCGAGGAGGGAGGCTTTTGAAGTGGTGGAGACAAGGGAGCAGATTGTAAAAGCACCGTACACAAACCCATAGGAAATCAAGCTTCAGTAGCTTTGCTGTCCACAGAGCAAATTGTTTACGTTGGACTGCTCTCACGTTGATGCCATCGAAGATATGCAAAAAACCTGATGACCTCAATCCTGTCATGAGCTCCCCTGCTACTGACTGGGGAGTGTGCAAAGCCCCGCTGACTCTGTAGTCCAGGCAGGAACCAGAGACAATTTACGCAGTTTAGCCACTGAACCTGCAATGAATTCTGCATGGGCCTGTCTTCACAGAGGGAGGGATGCCTAACTGGCCAGAGCTTTGAGATGGATCTGCTTAGACCTTCTCTTAAAGCAGGGTCCTGGGCCAGAGAAGACCAAACTTCTAAAACTTGAACAGCCCCCACATGCATACACATTTTATTCTAAAAAAAAAAGTAGAAATGTTAAAATAAAAATGCAAAACAACTAGGACAGACAGAATAGTTAAAAATATGACATACACACCCACCTCCTCTGCCCACTATGTCCTGGCAGGATGCGTCCTTCCTTTCACACGTGGCTTCAATAACATAAATGTATGCTTTCTATGCTGTGTTCAGCACGTACTAAGTGATGACTGAGCCTACCCTGTTTTTAATAACTGCAGGGATATGACCGAGGAACAGTAAACGGACCAGTTCTCTCTGATCCCTAGGAGGTTCCTTCTATTCATTCTGAGAGAAAGGCGTTGAGCAAATACTGGCATTCAGGCAAGAAATTCTTTTCTATCATTGCCCTTTACATCCACAAAACCCCCCCACATACAGGGTCAGATATACCTGTTTTCCTAATTACTAGTCAATGACTCCAGGTCAGTGGGAATTGGAGTTCTCAGTTGCTGAGAATAGCTTCTAAAGGAAATCCAATACCACTGCACAGCAAAATATTCCCTGACCAAAACAATTTTTACATGAGGTTCCGTATTCTACCTATTGAAAGATTACTCAAGAAAATTACTTCTGATTTTACACAGCATTATCTATTCTTCTCTTTTACTCCAAGGACTAGCTCTCACCATTTATATGACTAAAAAAGTGGTGATAGCTCAAAGCAGTTTTTAACTTAACTGTTGGTTTGCTGTTTTTTTTTTTAATCAGGTAAGAGCACAGTCATATCATATTATCTCCCTGATTAAATTCAGGTCTTCTATGATGTAGCTTTGTAAACTTAAACCAAGGCTAAGGCAGGCATTTTTACTTAGTACATGTAAATGTGATTTTTTGATGAAAACTACCTGAATGACAGAAGCAGTGAAATAATCTTTTGTGCTGAGGGACACATTGCACCAAGTGCAGGCTAAGGCTAACTGCTGACTTCAGAGGCCTCACATCTAACTCTCTCTAGGGCTGAATTCGCCTCATTATAAATAGGAGCAGTAAATGTCATTTTTCATACAGAAGGGAGTCACAGTGTTAGCCAAGCCATCTAACCTTTTTCTCCAGAAAGCAGACTGATCTTTTTTACTTTGTATTTCATCTCAGGACCTCCAGCATAACTGATCAGTTAATCTGTTTTAAGTTCTTGGTTAATATGACAACATACAAGCAATGCTGGTAGCTGAGTTCAGTTTCAAGGTGAAATTCAAACAGCGTCCCCTCCCCAAAGCGTGAAAACAATGAGCAATTTACTGATACCCTTCTCAAATTCTTGGGATTATATTCCTCACGATAAAGAACAAAGGACCTTAGTCCTTAAGTGTCAGTAGGAGGATTGCCATAGATTTCAGTGACACTGAGTAACAAATAAGACTAATAAGAAGCACTCATCTATTTAAAATGTGTATAGGACAAGTAAACTATGTTGTCAGTCGTGCCACGGAATAATTCTACCAGCTTTAATATCTATTCTATTCTCCGATAATATTAGAAAATAAAGTAATGTTTCCATTTTTGTATTCAGATTTCAGGCTGGATATAAAAATCATTAGTGATACTGAAGAAATGATTTTAGATGTTTTCTTTCGAGGGTGCTCAGTGCAATGTGAGATAAAGATTTCATGTAATGGTACATGAAATATTGTGCACAGCTATTCACCTGTTTCCTACAATATCCTGATAATCACAATGTAAGATAGGACTTAACATACTGTAGGATTCTCACTGGAAAGCTTCAGAACATCTGTTTATTTCAGAGTCTGAAGTTGAAGATAAAAATAAAACAAACAAAATCTCAGAAGATATTAATAGTTCCATACTTTCTGAGCTCATTAATAAATTCATTGGATTCCTCCCCAGCAATGTTTCTTTTCCAAACCTGGAAACTAAATTGTTGACAGTGGAAAAAAAACAACATATGTTTAGTTTTCAACTGAATGTTAATTTAGGTTTGAAGAACCTGATTCTGCAGTGTGTATTGGCCTAAACTTCTATTAAAACCAATGACAGCTGGAGACACACTTCAAGCAAAGACCAGGTCCTACATTAGTGGTATGACATTGTATTTGGCAAAGATTGAGAATGTATAGTTCATGTCAAGCTAGTTGCCATGATATAGCTACTACGAAACCAGACTGGTTTCAGGAAGCAGCTTCTCTTCAACACAGAAACACATCATAGAGAAAGTTTGTCCCTTCCATTTAATGTCTTATTTTACCTACAGTCACCAAAACATCTTTCTCACAGTCACTCTAACAGATTTAAACAGGCAGAAGACAAGAAAATGGACCTCAGCTATATGTGTATGGCTGGAGGACTAACATCGCTCCAGGTATCAGGTTTCAGTGCAGGACAACTACTCCTTCTTCCCAAGTCTGTTTGGAAGTGTCAGCAGGATCTCAATGACCTTACAAAGGGAGTACTCAAACAGAAACAAAGGGCTATTAGACTGTTTCCCAGTTTTTATTTCTTCACTGTCTTGCTGTACAAGGACAAGGTTTCAACCCAACACTAAGACACTTCACTAAAGGCATTTTGGAGGCAAAGTGGAAAGAGGGAGCAAACTTGATGAATGCTACCAATTCAGAGTACACTAGTACTGCCAGACAAATTATGGTGTGAAAGTTAGACATTCTGACTTAGTGGTTCTACAGTGCATACAAGAATAATAGCCTCTCGTGTTTTAGCTTCACGGTAAGGAACGGCAAGGTGCCTTCTTCTCTTATCACTGAACCGTGAACTCCCAGAGACGAGGCTGGACGTCATTCTCTGCTTGGGAGCACGACCAAAAGTGCCACCTGATTCCACCTGGCTGTTCCCCACTGCTGCACAAGGAGCTGGGGTTCCTCTGCTGTGGTTAATAAAGCATTTCAAACTGAGTACTTCCACTCTCGGAGACATCTGAAATCTCAATCCACATCTAAATTTTTCAGCTAACCTTTTACAATATTTCCATTCCCTTTGTCTCTTGCAGATTGTGATCTATTTATAACAGCTTAGCTATTTCTAAACCTCAAGTAGACAGAAAATTGATGCGTCATCGTAAGGATAGGCCTTTGAAATGGCTGGGTGGGAAAAGAAAAACACACACAGGAGAGTGAAAAAAGCAGAAAAATAGTCTTTGTCTATGTAACAGTATTAACATTTCTTACCTTTTTTTCTATGTCATTCACATGACTTCCTAAATCAGCACATCAACTATGAATTCTAAGTACCTATGCTTTTAAAAGTCATTTACTAATTCCTTTTCTCCTTTCCCTTCTCTTCCCCCTGTTCTATTAATAGTTGAGAAAAGGTCTGTTGCCTGCAGGGTTAGACTATTTTACCTGCTTTTAGGATATACAACCTAGCTCCCTGAAGATTTCTTATACTGCTACAGCATGCTGTTAACTGTTTATTACCAGAAGGTTCAAAACTGTCAAAGTACTTACGGGGGGGGGGGGAAGACTGTAAGTGTAAAACCGATTGCAAAGTAAGAAAGAATTCTATTTTAGCATAATATATGGATCTTTTTTCACATGGAGAGAAATTCAGACATGGATTCCATATGAATTATAGGAAAAAAGCAGTATGGTCTCTTCATTTCAAGAAGAATATATTAGAGTTGGAAAAGGTTCAGAGAAGGATGCTCAAAAGTTTGGAATGACTTCTCTGCCTGGAACAACTGAGTAGCCTAGTATTCACCAGTCAGGAAAAAAGGCAGCTTTGTAAATCTGCTATATCCCTGCTAAGTCATGAACTGGAGAAATCAGATAAATTTACTCTTTCTTCTCATATATGGATTAGGGCACATCAAATGAAGCTAGTAGGAGACATGTCCAAAGCCTGCAAAGATCCTGTGGATGCCAAAAGTTTGCCAAGTTTCAGGGAAGGCTGGACAAATACATAGAACAGAAATCCCCAGGTTATTAGACAGGAAAAAAAATGCCACCACATGCAACTATCCAACTCAGGACTCCCCTGAGCTGAAAAAACTGTGAGCTATGTTTGCCCTGTTCTTACTTTTCCCCATGTAGGCCCTCAGGGGTGGTTTTGGGAGACAGTGTCCTGGGCTAGACAGTCCTTCGGTCTGACTCAGCATGGTTGTTTTTGTCTTTTTTGTTTCTAAGAGCTGTAATCTTCTGGGGAACAATTAAGAGAGATTAGAATAACAATAAATCAATAGTTCTCAAACATTTTGTACCATGGTTTATTTTCCCCTCAGTTTTTCAAGATATCATGCATTTTTACAATTAAAGATTTCAAGTAAACACTAGATCTGGTTTTGCAGATCACCTTGGGGACACTGAGGGTTTCATGAACCCTCGAGTTTTCTAGGCCACCATGTAAGACATGCTACTAATCCTCAATGCATTGCCTTAAACAACAGTTTATAGACATGCTGGGTTTGGAAGGCATTTTTCCTATTCTGCAGAGCCATTCTAATGTACTCAGACCAGTAGCATTTCCTACCAGTGCAGGTCCCTCGGCATATGAACAGCAGAAGGAGAAGCCAGAGCAAGCTATCAGCAGCTGTCTCCTTCCTGACATCAAGTCACACCTAAGTCAGAGAAGCGGTAGTCAAATATTCCTTGTGTCTTCCATGGCCTTGGCCACTGATAGCAGCAACAGCAGGGAATGTTAAGGAAAGCCTAAGATCTCAGTTCATTCTTTCTCTGTAGCATGCATGCTGAATAATATCACTACAAGGAGTGCAAATGCCATCAGCTCTGAACTGTAGGGGTTTTTGTTATTGAGGCTGTAGTGGCACAAAAAAGTTAAACGATTACCCTAAACACTATGGAAGACAACTGCAAATCAGCCCTCTTGGTGCCTAAAACCCCTTCAGACAGCATTCTCAGAAGTAAGAGTTCTAATCTTGAAAATTCTCCAGTAAATGGGCTATTTATAACTTTCTTTGGCAAAAATGAAAATGCGTATGGACATAAATGTACATGACACACAGGTTGCCTAACTTGTATGTCTCTCTTATTTTCTAAATTAATAATTTAATCATCAACTACCATTCCAAATAGTAATGCTGTAGAAGAATTTTAAAGACCTCAAACTCCAATATATTTCAAATTTTGACCCCACAGCACTGGATTTTAAGTCAATGCAGTATCACTAAAATTGAACACAGTAATTAGTTTACAAAACCTGTCTTGTCTTACCTACCTTTAAATTTATTAGGTAAACAAAAGTGCTAAACCTTTGGACTCTGGGCTGGGTGGGGGTGATCTCCTTGAAACAACAGTGGCTAAACAAATATACCCAGTTTACACACAAAAGGCTAGAAAGGAGGAAGCAGGTATTAGAAGGCTGGCTACTAATTAACTTGAGTCTATCTGGGAAATGGCGACAGAATACTGAGTTGAACTTTCATTTAGCTATTTACTGAGCTGAAGCACTTTAAAAACATGGCTGAGCTATAGGTTTGAGGTTTTTTGATGAGATAGGTAAATACTGCCCACATTCTACATGTTCGATAGGTGTAAAAGATTAACATGGATCTGCAAACAGTTCCCCTTCTTAGACAAGAAAGGTAAAGCTTACATAGCACGGGTCACTGAAATCTTTGGCAAAAAGTTTCCAGGTATTTAAGATGAAGTGGCAGCTTCCAGGAAGGAAGTCTTTCTGCACCTTCTAGAAATCGCTCCACATATTCCTGAGAGATCTGCTTCTGGTTGTTATCAGGCAGTGGCAAAGTCACAATCCTTTATTGTGGTAATTTTGCTGTGAGTAATTATGTTAGCTACAAGCATTATGCCTGTTTATTGTGAATAACTAATAAATGCAAACCAATTTCTGTGAAAGAGAGAGCTGACTGCTTGTGCAATTACCCTACAAACCTCCTGAAATAGCATACTGGAGGACCTGACAGAATTTTGGGTTTTTTACTTCTATAAATACTAGGCTGTTTTCACTTAAAAAGTGAAGAAGGTGAGAAATTCTTAGATAGGTGGGAAATTTCCTCAGAAGAAAAGAGAATTTAAATATTCCTGAGGAAAGGACTGTGACTGAGTGAGCGCATTTTAATACAGCATGGATTTGTTTGTCCTGTGCTAAAAAAAAATTCCTCATTGCCTTCTGTAGAGCTGCGTAACAGCTGATAGATGGCAGCATCACAGGCTTACATGTGAAGCACTGGTCAGACGACATGTTAAGAAAGAAAAAGCATGCATCCTTTCTAACATACATACAAGACCCTGGTTGGATATCTGTTTATAACAGTTTACAGAAAGGCTTTGCTTTTCTTTTTTAAAGAAGCGGAAAATAGATTCCATGTGCTGATTTGTAAAGCAACACAGTAATTCAAAGCACGTGGTATCTGAATCCTCGTCCTCTGGATCCCATGATCCTGGGTCATCATGCTGTGTGGCATTTTCTGGTACACGCACTGCAAACACATAGATAAAAGATACTGATGCTTTAGCTCAATAATAAGAGCTATCTTTTGTGCAAAGATAAGATGCCGTTTGTTATAACCAGTGTACAGCATCTTAGTGTTTAAAATATAAATTGATGTTGATATTACAATGAGACAGTAAAGGTTACTTTCTTCACTTAACAGAAGTGAAAACTGAAGCAGCATAGTGAAAAAGTTACAAACTTACTTCTCAAAGTCTGCTGCTTCTGACTAAAGAATGTTGAAAATTGTATGTTGCTATTGTAATTAAGATGACAGACAGCTGTGTCTGCAAAAATCAGCTGTCTCTTACTAGGAAGAAAGTAGTCAATGGTTTCCATTAACAATTCAGGTTGAAAATGGATTTTTTATTTTTTTTTTACATAATGTCTCTGCTTTCTTAGAAAAGTGTTTAACTTTAGCATAAACCAAAGAAAAGATATTTTTTCTTGGTGCTGGCCAGAACTTTCTCTTCTTTAATTTTTTTTTAGGCTACAAATGTCAATAAAATGACTTTTCAAAATTATTTAAATTTATGAAATAATGTCCCAGGCTAATTCTACGTGGTGCTACATCTCCTCGGCAGAAGCACAGCCTTTAATTCAAGCAACAGATTTGTGTGCTTTAATATCTTGGCAGGTCCCAGATTGAAACCCTGCTGTTAACTCCTGCAGTTAACCATACAATAAAGCATCTTCTCACTCCTAGAGCCTGAAGAAGTGCTCTTAGCAACAGTTCTATAAGGTAGTGCCTGCATTTTTCTTGGCAGACAGAGGTGTGTCAAAGTATGACTAAATCACACTGTGTTGCATGTTATTTCTGAAATAATTACATATTCCCATATACTGCTCCTAGCAGCATGAACCTCCGCTCCAGCCTGCTATCGCAGAGACAGAGAGAGAGCAAGAGAGAAGGAGGGACTGTCTGTGTCTGGACAGGAGAACCAGTGGCATCATGAAATCCACGGAGCAGACAAAAGATTGAGATTACAGAGAGGAACTAACGATACTAGAGACCCCACATTTCCTTGTGAATAACTTAGATCTGTATTGTGCCCTGCCACGGCTGCCACTGCACTTCTCTACCAAGCTGTATATCCCTGCGGAAGTATGTCCACCGAATGAGGGCTCCAGGAACAAAGTATTCCATCCCTGTCACTTTCACTGCAAGTTTGTTTATGATCCGGCATGACCATATTTATTTAAAAAAAAAAAACCCAAACACTTTCCCTTCTGACTTGCTACACATCTTTTCCATCAGGTTAATAATTATACACAGAACTGGTAAACTGAGTTGCATTGAAACTAGCATTTGCTCACCGTTACCCCATATTGGAGGCTGGTAATCTACACTTACAAACAGAATGTATCTGCAGCAATGAATGATACATGCTTATTTTTTAATAGCTTAAGGGCCTCTACTTATTCTGCTGACCTACTTTTTTTTCCTTCATTTTTAAGTTCTCCAGTCTGCTCTGCTGTTCTTTGCATCATTTGTGGCATTAAATATCTTTCCATAGGCAATGTTATTCGAAGGCTTTATTCTACAAACAGTTTTCGTTGTACTCCAGAGTTAAATCAAATAGAAAGAAATTTAGAAAAATATTCTTAATATTGACTTCTAAAATCAAATGTAGATCTTCTCAAGGGGAAATTAATACCTTTGTGAGGTGTCAGATGAATCAAGTGCAAAGGTTTGAATATACACACATCCATTTAATAAGATACTGTCACGCTGCCAGCCAAACTGCCCTGCTGAAGGAGCCTCGCTTTAATTTAGAGCAACAGATTCTTAAAATAAACATCTGAGGTGCTCTCTGCACTCATCAAATCCCTGGACTGTCAGAAAGCTACTAATTAGCATCAAATGCTTTTGTGCTTCATTCGCTACGATTTGCACTGAAACAAACTGAGGTAACTACGTGTTCACCACGACCCCTGAATAGGAAAGGTTCGGTACCAGATGGTTCAAGACCAAAGCGCGTGACATTCCAGCTGAACCACAGATAAAAGAGGGAGGCCAATAGGAATGTTACATACAGGACTGAGCTCCTAAAATAGTTTTTTACTGATTCTAAGTGTTTGGGTTCGTTTTTTTTTTAACTGCTTCTTGAATAATATCATTCTACCACAATAGATCATACGAGGAAAATTTCAGGCTAACAGTAGTTGGCAAGATAAGCATATAATCTGCATTTAAAATCTGATGTACTTTCATTGATATAAAAGGTATGAAAAGCATTACCTTTAAAGTTAACTGAACCAATGCTAAATGCGAGACAGAATTACAAGTGGGCCAATAGTGCTTCAAAATGCTACTGACAAAGGAATTACTTCAACGTTTTCAAGTAAATCAGTCAAGTGACATGAACTTAGTATTTGGAATATTTTTCCTCCTCAGGGTGGGTACGTAATTCCAGTAGATTGTAATTATGTTACGTAAGATTCAGTGGAAGGTTATAAGGATATATTTAAAATATTTGTCACTGTTCAGAAATAAGATTTTTAAAATATCAGGATAATTAGTACCATTAAGGTTACATCTCCATTGACACTGCTCTAGCTCTTGCTAACATCAGTCCATCAGCTCATCTTTCTGTTGTGTCACATGCAAATGTGTTAATTGGACTTATTCATAACTTCCTTTGTTTCTGAGCTGATCAGTGTAAGGAATTATGCTTACAGTTTTCACTCCTGCTCTGGGGTAAAATCTCCAGAGCTACAGAAGACAGGCTGGAAGGCCGGAGAGACACTGAAGTCAGTGAGCCCCGTTCCCTACTACATTGTGCACAGATTGTGCAGTCCTGGCCGGTGAAACGGGTCTGGCAAACTGCTATGTCTGGACTGCAAGGTACGTTGCCTTGTGACACTCCAGTGTGCACTCCTTTTCCATCAAGGAAGTTACTTCACAAGGCTAAACTCATTCTGATACTAAGTTTGAGGTTTCTACTCATGAAGAGAAAACTACATGCCCTATTAACTGGCTGTTATTGTATCTCTGAATCATTACAGACCACATCCTGATACAAGATTCTGCATCAGTAATACATATGGAAAGTCTGATGCTGGTGAGAAATCTAGTAAAAATAAATGTATGGGTAGAGTTTTGGCCTGAAAAGAATGCATGTAACTAACTCAGGTTAGGACAAATTTTTTAGGATTACATACTGTAAAACCTGTATTCCAGATAGCTAAGTCAAACCAAGTCAGAACCTGGAAGCTGTTCTGTAACCCTGGTTCTTGGAAGTCCATGAGAAAGGTTTCTTAAGAAAGAGCAGTACCACTTTGCTGCTATTTTCATGTAATACAAGTAAAGCACCTCAAATAACATTCTGTTAACATAAATAAGCTTGAATTTATTCCTTATAGAAGCACAAATTTAGAGTAAATCTTGAATTAACCGATATTCTGGGATAGTGCTATTTCAAGAGGTCCAACAGGGATGGTGCTCTGAAATACAGACCCACACTGTGTGAAAACCACATGCCTTTTTCTCTTCCTACATACAGGCAACTCTGACTCTCATAGAATCTAGCACATGCAACGCGAGCAGAACAAGAGACATGATGACACAATGGGATGCAATACAAGTATCATTTGCTAAGCAGACTCCTGAAGTCTTGTAGGCAAGCTCCCCTGAGTGAGGAGTGCTGGCTACCACTGTACCATCACTTGCACTACCAGGGAAAAAGAAATTCCATTTCATTCTTTCCAGACCTGGGAAACTCAAACTTAAGAACTAATTATATACCCAAAGACCCCCCCAGCAGTAAGATATCCTTGGGGGATTTTTGGGTCCACTAGAAGTAACTGTCCTACCAACAGAAAATTCACTTTCCTCTGGCCCCATTCCCACACACACTCCCTACAGCTATTTCCACCCACACTACAGCTCTTTTTAACCGTGTTTAAAAAGCTGACAGAGAGAGAAATGTGCTGCTGCTGCTAGTGCTCCTCCTCCTCAGGTGGGCGGGTTGGTAGCTGGTCAGTTTTCTGCAGCATTTCTCATGGATGCGTGGGAGGCTGAGAGCTGGAAGGGAAGGAAGCAGTCCTCTTAGGAAGGCAGGCATATCAAAGCAAGTGGGAAGCAAATAGCCCCTTCCCACCTGCACATGTGCAATTATATGCAAATGAAAAACTGGCACAACAGATCTGCAAGCAGAGCTTTCCAAGCTGTGGTCCTAAGAGGTATCAAACAGCTTGGGTCTCAAAGCCAAATTCGGGGGTGACCAGACCTCTAGGGAGACAGCATTTTTCACCCACAAAGAACAGACCCGTGGGGAGGAAAGGAGGAAGGGAAGAGGGCGTTCCTTACAGTTATGGTTTTGTACGTAGGTGGAGGGTGGTTCAAGGGGAGGAGTGACAGATTGCTTGTGGCAGCAGGGAAGAAAGACGTAGGAGGGTGTTTGCCCAGGGTTTGTCTAAGCCAGGGTGGTGGGAGGGGAGGCACCCACTGGTGGATGGACCTTACTTGAGGCCTCTCTCCTGGCCTCATCAACACAGCAGCATCTGCAGCAGCACCCAGCCACCCCCACACTTTCCCCAGTGCCCTCTGAGGCCAAAAGAAAGTGGAAACTACTTCACTCACACAGTTTCAACATGAATTTGCTCTCATCCTTTTCCAAACACTTCTAGTTCCCCACTGATAAGCTGCAAATTAACTGGTAAAACAAAACAACAACAAAAAAAAAAAGGAAAAAAAGGTGTCCCCCTCCCCCCTGCAACACACACACACACTTTGTTGTTACAGGAGAAATTCACTACCGCGTGCCATTAGCTGTGACGCCATCCCAGTCTAAGACATCAGATGTTATATGGATGCATTATCTGAAAAGCCTGTGACTAAAAGCCCTGGGGAAGGCACTCTGTTCCCATGGGATTACTCACATTACAGACAAAAGCAAAAATTTGCTTCTCCATATTACATTTCCTGTGTTTCAGTCCTTCCCTGGTCTGGCCTATTGTTAGAGAGTGGAGAAACAGATTATTTTCCCACTTATTCTAAGTCTACTTCTACTCTCACTGACGTCAGTGAAAGACTCTCCACTGCAGTGCTAGGTGTTCATGTTGGAGCAAGGAAATTTGAACCTCTGTCATCTGTGGAGGTGTTTTAGAATATTGTCGACTGAGACTGGACTAAGAAAAAATGGAGGATTTGCTTGTCAGTATAGAAAAAACAGTTAGCAGGGATGAACTGGAAAATTTCCCATTCTGTTCCTCAAGTCTTCACAGTCTCATTTTTCCTTACCTTCATACACTGTAAGGATGCATTTACTACCCACACACAGAGAAATTAGATGCTAGCTGTTAGACCACGAGAGGAAAACATTAAAATTACAGCAAGCCTGGATGCAGGAGCACGGGACATAATGCAATACTTGTACTACTTATCATCTGGTCTTGGAAAACTACACCGGGAGCTCTCAGAGGCAAGCGAGAGGTACAAATTAATGATTAATTAGGGGTATCGAGGTGGCACACAGACCACAGCTGAGCTGCTCTTGAAATCAAGAGCTCCCACATCCCGAAGTTATATGTTTTTCTGGAAAAGAAACAAAACAAAAAAAAAACGCACCACCCCAGGAAAAAACCTGAAAACATCTGCTCAACTTTAACGTCCTCCTACAGTCTGCAATTTGTTTTCTCTTCCCAAACCTGCTGAACACACTACCAGAAAATTTCTCCAAGGGGAGGAATTACAACCTGCCTATCCTTCTGGCTATTGCACTTACACTCTCCAACTTCTTGGCTTGGTTACTAGGGGTGCTCACCCCTAATATATCCAGTCTCCTGCAGTCCTCTTTGCTAATAATAATATCATCCGCAAAATCCCACGATAAATGTCATCTCATTCCACTTATTCTCATGCAACTCCATTATTTTCACTTTTTTTCCTATTTCTACTTACAGAAGTTTTTTATTTACTTTATAGAAAACCTTTTCATTTTGATATTCCACTCTGCAGAAAATGGGGTGTGCAGGAGAACTATTAAAAACCAGGATAATATCTAAGTTACTTTTTGGACTGGCCTTCAGTCACTAAATGGCTGTCTGTGAGAAAATTGCCATTTTTTAATATCTACCACCCCTCCCCCAAAAAAAACCCCAAACTATAGGTAAATTCAAGCCATCACCAGCATGTTTTAAAATTAAGTAGAACACTATGCTCAAGGAAGATGGCTCTTCTGTCACCACTCCTCCTTGAAACCAATTAAGAAAAAAAAGAGCATTTAAAGAAAACATTAAGCATAAATTCAGTGTCAGCACTGTGGGAAGAAATCAGTAGCTGTGGCAAGACAATGCTTGCTGTTACTTCATTGTTTACAAACGAGCAGGCCCCACTCTTGTTCTAAATCAGACAACAAAGAAAGGGTCTGCACCATTATTTATACTGAAGATGGGGGGCAATAGATTAAATTCAGCATAAGTAAAAGATGAATCAGACCACTGACATCTATTTCGGACTCTAGAAAGAGACATCCTATGTAATCACGTCCTAATCACTGCCTTATCCATGTGCAGGTGGAATTTATTAAGAAATTTCCAGGGGTTTCAAACAGCCTCCACCTGCTTTTACCCGAGGTTAGTTTCCACATGCTGATTTCTTCATTTCCACAACAACAGTAACAAAAAGACTACCATACAGAAAGGTTCTGTTCATATTTCATAACTACAGAAATGTTATCTGCTTATCAAATTATCCACAATTTGGCTATGCCTAGATGAGAGATGCAGAGTTATCTCATCCTCAAAAATAATTTAAAAAAAAATAAAATCTAAGTAAGGGTTCAGATTTGGTGACTGTGATAATTTGGTGTCATTTAGACTAGTTTAAATTTAATTACACGGTACTTGGTGTGAACCAGCATATAGGGCTGTATGTACCCAAGATGACACTAATAGGCTGCATGTCTGATGATCATATAATCTGCAGGTAAAAATTCAAATAGTCTGGACTGCCTAAGGAATTCTGCATATAATAAGTTCACAGTAGGCAGTCTCCCAGTGCTTTACAAAAAGCACTTCATATCCTGTTGTTATTTTTTTGTTCACAGTGTACGAGGCTGAAAACTGAGACTGTGTAACAGAAATGCTCTTTTTTGTGCCTCTTTAGTTTGATTAACATTTTTACAACCAAAGTTAATATACGCTGAGAGTTACTGCAACAGAAATGCCAATACAGATGATGCTGCTACAAGCAGGGGCTGAATCGCTTCTTGAAACGAAGAGCAAGGTTGCCCTCTGGGGACTTCTCTAGAAGTGCTTCTAAGAGCGGGGAATATTTTTTTAGTTCCAGCAGATACTAAAAAGGCTTTAGTATTTTATTGTTGTTTTTTTTTTTTTAAATATCAATGTGAGTCAATACAGCTAGTGCTAAGAAATTGATACACCAAGAGGTGATGGAGCTACATTTGCCTAATGCACTGTATTGTCATTTAGTCCGTGGTTCATCGCATTATCAGTCTCATGCTGGTGTGTGTCAGCCTAAAAAAAAAATAAAAATGCACAGAATAGTTTGAGTTACTGAAATAAAAATGAATTTAGTACTATGGACTCCTAGTGTTATGGCCATAGATTCTCAAGTGTCCTAATATCCTTTTTTTTTTTTAAACGCAATTTTTCCAGCTGCAATTTGTGAGCCTGTCTAGGCCGAACACACGCTGCGCTTGAGCTCCTAGCTCTGCCCGCAGCTGCCGTCGGGGCAGTAACCACGCCAGCGGCTTCATCCCTGTATTCACCTTGTCGGATAACCAGGTGTTGGCGGGACGTTCCCTCAGCGCAGCGCCTTAACCCCGGCTCGCTAAGGCCTGTGTCAGTGGCTGAGCGCAGCGCGGGTGCGGCCGCAGGTGTAAAGGATGAGGAGAAACTGGGAGGCCAGAAATTAAGAAACAGGTTTTGCTGCTAAAAAGAATACACCCTCAAAACACAGTTTCACCCCACAAAGTTCAGATCTGAAGGTCATGAGGCAATACAGGCTTTCTCCACCTTGGGCAGCAACCACCGTGGCTGAGGTTATAGCTACGTGTGGCACCGTTCACCTCACCGAGGGAGGGACGGCCTCACCTCACGCCCTCACACCGCCCGGGCCAGGCCAGGCCAGGCCAGGCGCAGCACCGCTCGGGCCGCACCCTGTCACGGTAAGGAGAGCCCCTCACGCGAGCACGGAGCGAGGGCCCTGCGGCCGTGNGGAACGTGAGCGGCGGAGGGCGCCCGGAGGCGGGCGGCTGCCCGGGAGCGAGCGGCCCAGAGGAGGCGGCGGCTCCCCAGAGCTGCCCCTTTCCAGGCTCTGAGGGGAACGGCGCCCACCCGCCCCCCGCTCCCCCGCGCATGCGCCCTACCGCCCCGCCGTACCGCCGAGCCGATGACGACGATCGACCGCGCCGGTTGCCGCCATGGCGGCCCGGGTGCTGAGGCCGCTGCCCAGGTAACGGGGAGGCGGCGGTGGCCGCCCTGAGGCGCGGCGAAGCTGCTCCCGCGCTCCTCCCAGCCCAGGGGCTTTAAACGGCGCCGGACCGGCCGCGCCCGCAGCCTGCGGTGCCTTGCGACAGGGAGCGGTGGCGGGGAATTGCCGGGGACTGCAGCCCCCTGCGCTGAGAGCAGAGTTTAGGCCTGGATCAGCCAGGCCTAGGTTAACTTTCTCATTCTAAAACGAGGATATACGTAAAAATAGCCTAGGGTGCCGGGGCGTTAGGCGGTAGCGGTTAACTGGCTGTGTTCTGCGTTCTGCAGTGGGTGGAACAAAAAAGTGCCCGTTTATGTTGACACAAGCTGGGTGCATTAAGCCCAGCGAATGCTCTTGCTTCGCTTCCTCAATAGAGTACAGTAGCAATTAATAACTAACAGCCTCATTACTTAAAATGAGTAACATGTTCCCAAACCATCACAGCATGGGCATCTCCTCTGAGCCTTCCGTGTTCAAGCTGTTAACGCAAACCCTGTGTAAACATACGCGCACAGCAGCAGCACAGGCGGGTCTGGTGTACCCGAAGCTTTCGAAAGGCACACGGTTTTGACAAGACCATTTAAAAAAAACCCCTAAAACTGGTATTCGAACATGCAGAAAAAAAGGCTGTAAATCTTTAAAAGACATATCAAACATACTCCCCAAACCCTGTCTTATTTCCAGCTTCTCCTCCTAACTTGAACACATTGAAAACATTAGTAGGTGGAATCTGCTCTCTGTTTACCAGTAAGCAAAGGCATTTACAACTGTTTTGATATAAAAATTGTACTCTGATTTGCTCGATTTTAAAAAGGAAAACTTAAAGCAATTGTGTTCAGGAATTTTTCTGATGCTGATGTATGGTTTTAGCCATCTTTTTAATGTTTCTTTTTCAGGCTGAAGCGGTTGAACAGATTGCAAGTAATACTGCAACATTTGGTAAGAGCAGCGTCTTGTTTCACTGAGTTGGAAACTTGTAGAACTTTTAGCTCCCCTGAGACAGACAGCACATCAGCTTCTAATGTACCTGCTCGCAGTGGTTCTGAACGCCATCATTTATTGCTCAGGCGTAATGTTACCCACATCTTTGAGCACCTTGTTACAAGTTTCTATTATACTGTAAATAAAAGCTTAATTATTTTGGCCTTACCTACTTTAATAGTTAGTTTCTATCTTAACTTCCGTTTATTCCTTAAATATCATTCAACTGTGAGTTTGAAATAAATTGTGAAAACACAAGCGATTTGTTCTCTACTGTTAAAAGTTACTTACCGACAAAGCAGTGTGTACTTTGGGTTTGCGGTGTCAAACTGCCAGTAGGCACACATATGGAGCTATCATTGTTATTGTTGCAGGTATTTTCAGAATGTCAGTCTGAAGGAACTGTGGTCTTGTAGTTTGGTTTGGTTTTTTAATGAACTGAAATGTCATTGTCAGTGTGTGGCTCAAAAACTTATCTGAGGTTTATTACTTTGAAGAACTGAAGCATAAAGTGGTTTTGGAAGAACTATTTAGGAATAGCAAATCAAATTTAAAGTACAGTGGGAAAGTCTTAACATACAGTTCCAAAAATGTGTGTTTTATGATCTTAAATAGTATGTTTTGAGAATGTATTTCCATAAACACTCTTTAAGTACGTTACTCAAAGTATCTAACTGATGACATTTGCTTTGTGTATTTGTTTTTGCATGTACAGAAAATGTCTAAGCATACAGATTCGACAGCTGAAGTGTTATTGGAAAAGAGAGGAGGTGCAGGAATAATAACTTTGAATAGACCCAAGGCTCTCAATGCACTAAATCTTTCTATGATCCAACAAATTTATCCACAAATAAAGGTTAGTAGCTCCACCCATCCACTATACATATTATTCAAAACCAATTTGAAAATTCAGTCTGACACATCTTAGTGTACTGATTTAAAGAATGAAAGTCTGTGTGGGTGCATTGGCCAATAAGTTCAGATTTATAGGATGGGAAAGAACAGACAGTTTCAAGCAAGTTTGACGTGTCTTCTCTTTCTAAGAAACAAGCTGTCAGACAAAGTTAAATTTAGCATCTGGCTAGATAAGAGATGCATATTAAAACCAGGACTGAATTAAAAGCAAGCAGCACTCAGAGCTTATATGTTCTGTTTGGCTACACCCAGCTGGTCAGTTAGCATGCACAGATTCCAAGCTGTACAGTGGTGTTGATTCCATACCTCTTGATTGGGTGTGTGTTTTGTGGGGAGGCTGCGTGACTGAAGTAAGATACAAGTCACTAGGAAGCAAGGTGCTGTCAGTGTCGTTTATTAAATTAGTATGGATATATAAGCACTGTTTCTACAAGCTAGTGAAGTAATGCAAAGTTTTAAGCATGCAGATAGTCCTTTTTAATTTAATTATGATATTTATCATATGCACAAAGTCAAACTTATTAGATATCAGTATTTGTAGGGTAGTTGCCTGCCTTTTGGTATTTTGGTAGGTGGTTTTACACATTCTTTGAATAACATTGAAAGAAAAAATACTTTATCCGTAGTGCTGAGTACTGAGCTTTTTTTGAAGCACAACTTTAAAAAGTGGCGTAATTTTAAGTACAGTTGTTGGTATATGGAAATGTCTCTCTTATCTGCATACAGTTACTTGAGTAAGGGATATATAAACATAGTTTAAGGGGAGAAAAAGTCTGTGAAAGGCATCTTTTTCTCAATGTGGTTGCACGGCTGCTGAAGTCTTGTACCTATGTATTTAATTCAGGAATCCCCCCATAGTCTTTGTACCTAGCAAAATATCTGCACATGATTTGATTCAATCCTTCATTAGCATGGATTGCAGTCATTTTGAAAAGATCCATCAACAATTTAAATGCTGTTCCCCTTGCCATGCATCTTAGACTTATACAACTCTCATGATTTGGCCTGAAACATTGTTATTGTATCTTCCGTATTCCCAGCTTTCTGCCCCGGCATTGTGTTCCCATTGGGATTTATGTCAGGCTCTGTTTTAGGAAGCGCTACCTTTCTTCAGAGATTGGGAGCTCTGCATAGGTGTTTTTCTGAAATACACCAGGCAGCTGTGCTGATCTCTGATGTCAAGACTGAAGAGGACACAGGAGATGCAGAAAGACATTTAGCTCTCAAACTCCCATTTCAGACAAACTATTTTAAGTATGGTTTGATTTGCTTTTTGAAAAAGTAAAATAAGAATTATAGACAGTATGCAGGGAAAGCACTTTTTACACAGACTTTAGTCTTACATGGCAACATTTGCTTCTTTTTAGACTTGGGAGCAAGATCCTGAAACTTTTCTAATAATTATAAAGGGAACTGGAGGAAAAGCTTTTTGTGCTGGGGGTGACATCAAAGGTAAGGACTGTAGTCCCTTAAACATTTGACATATCTTTGCCAGTTTCTACTCTGAGTTGATTTCCTTTATTTACTGAGACTCAGGTAAATGGAGGCTTGCTAAACAACAGTAGGAGAGATTAGTTGTGCTGACTTCATATAACACCTTGACGTGCAGATGCTATTTAAGTTACTTGTAAGCAAACAGCTGTTGGAACATTGTATAAAAGAGTAAAAATTGGGTGTTTTAGTAATAGCTGGTAGTTGCAGCCAGTCATTCCTGGGAAGAGAGGGTTCTTGTCTCTACCACCTTCTCAGATCTTCATTACTGACAGCTTCTTTACAAGAAATTTAAAGGATCCTAATAGGTGGCTCTGTTACTATTGGATAACTTGTGCCTGATGTTTGACTCAGAGATGGCTAGATATAGAGCTGACAATGGTGATGAACATATCTGTGATTATTTTGTAAATATGAACTGCAGGAAGTCTCCAAACTGAAAATTAGCAGTTGTTTCAAATTTTAGGTAAACAAGCAGTACAGATTAATGTTAAATTATGCCTTGCTCCAATTGGCATCTAATTTTTAGTATTCAGAGTCATCAGTATAATCAGTTATAACGGACTATTTTATATATTGATATGAAACATCACAAATAAGACTGTCAGACACTAGGAGGGGTTCCATAGCGTAGAAAAAGGACTGCATTCTCACAAGAAGTAAGCCTCCAACATAATAGAATTGACTCGCAAATTTGAAACTTTGCATTCATATGTAAGTTTGAGCAAGTTTTCTCAAATAAAATAAAACAAAACGGGATTAAGTTGCTGTTTGATTGCTGAAGGAAGAAAACTTATGTGTTTTTTTTTTTACTTGTTATTGTGTTTTCTATTAACCTTATAGTTATGTATAGAATTTTTATTTCTCTTAAGCCATCACAGATGCAGGAAAAGTTGGAGATAGACTGGCACAAGATTTCTTCAGAGGAGAATATATGCTGAACAATGCCGTTGGTATGTTTAATAGCAAATTCCGAAGCAATACAGCTTTCAATAATAGTGGCTTTGAATGTAAATTCACTTACTTACTTTGCTAAGCTATGAAAGACTGCAGTAACATAATAGAAGTAGTAATAGTTTTTACCAAGTTAAATACCAGTAACGTAACATATCTCGTTTTTATACTTTGCCTGCATAATTTGTTTCTTTCGTTTAAGCTATTGTGATAGCTACCTTCTACCACCCCATTGTTCTCGGTAGCTGTATTTGCGGATGAATTAAGTCTTAGGTGCAGACAGTGCAGTTCTGCACTAAGTATCATTGATCTACTTGAAAAAAGACCCGAGATAAAAATAGAGGCACGGAAAATCTTTACTATTCAGTCAGAAAGCAGAAGGTCAAATTATGTTAAAGCTTTCCAATTAAATAAAATGCATAAATTAATATTTAAGCTAGGAGTTAGCTGCTGTAGTTTATTGCAAAGAACCTAGGAGTACATCGTCTTAAAATAACGGAACAGCAAAGACACAGGGTAAAGTTTACTGAGGTAAAGGATATTTTTCTTTAGGTCAAGAGTTGAATGTTTTGTTGAGAAGAAACATCTCTGAATATACTTTAATTGCACACAGTTTGAGTTTTTAAACATTGTATCCAGTATTAGTCACTGCAGGAGGAGAGGTGAATATGCTACCTATCAACTTAGATTGACAGAAGAGCACAGAGTTAACTAGAGTAAGACAAATATCTGAAATTTTTTTACTTTGTTTGACAGAGTTTCCAGTCTTAGCATGTTTGTCACGTACCTTTCTTGCCTTCGTCAACAAAAATAATTTAAGGTTTCACATACTTGGGAAAAATGTATTGTCATGGCAGTTGGACTAGATGATTGTTGTAAGTCCCTTTCAACTAACTATTCCAGTCAAAAATTGCAAGGGTACATACTTTAAAACTTTGGGGTTTTTTTAAATGATTTGAGTGTTCTATGTCTATAATGCATGTAATTACAACACCTAGATTTTTGATAACTTTCGTATGAGTGTATTTCTTTAAGATTTCTGCTAAAATACCTGTTTATATCTTGTATTTTACAGCTGAAAGATACACAGGAGAGCTGCTTTCACAGCATTTGCTATTGGAAAGGCATGCTTCTATAGAAATTTATTTCAAAGACTAGCATCTGGAACCCATGCTTTAGCTTATATGTTCACATAAGAACAAAGTTAAAAATGCAATTCCATTATATTTTCTAACTGCTAATTTGAAGGATTGAACTGCCTTTTTAAAAACAGCCCTTTCTTTAAACAAGGATCTACGGTTGCTGCAGGAAAGCTAGCAGTATGGCTGCAGCAGATAACCCATATCAGCAATCTGATTGAACTTCTAAGTCTGACCTGAAAACACTGAATATGAGGTAGCGAGTTCATTCCCAGTGAACTTCTGAATCTTTCCATGAATGGTAATCAAAAAGCATCAGGTCTTTAGTTTCACACCTCCTAAAAGCCCCAACAGAGAAAGCTGACAGATAAAACTGTGCTACTTTAGGATGTGATCATGTCAACCTGCCTGCACCACATTCAGGGTTGTAACATGGAACAGAGTTGGCAAGACAAAACATGTTTGCATTGCAGTAGTTTGTAGTCACTTTTTGACTGAAGCCTGCCAATGCATCTGGCTTAGTAGTAGAGTACTGGAGGGCTGGTACACACTCTGTCCTGTTAGTCCCAGCGGTGAGATGGGGTGAAAGGGAAGGTCTTGTGTCCCAATGTCCTGCAAAGCTATTTATAATAGCCAGGTGTGGCTATGTCATCAGGTACTCACATTGCAAACAACCTGGCATTTGATGGTTGTATAATGTTCTCTTACAACACTCAGAATGCAGTCAGCGATGTTTCTTTTAATTACTTAAGAAATATGTGAAGTACCTCATTATAAGTTAATATTTTACTGTTTAATTTACCATTTATTTTCTGTTGCTCTTGCTGAAGAAAGACATGGAGAAATGTCGTGTGTACCCAGTCACAGATCCACTCTTTTGGGGAAAAAATGTATTTTTTTTCTATTTTTTTACAGGCACTTGCAAGAAGCCATATGTGGCACTTATCGATGGCATTACAATGGGAGGGGTAAGTTAAGTACCTTGGCATGATATCTGATACAATTTGTTTTAAAGTAACGTAATATTCTGTACTTGAGTTGAATGAAGTGCACACATGGCACTTCAAACATTTCAATTCAAGAACAAACATCGTAATCTGAACCCTTGTCTCTTGCTTGTCAGGGTAGATTGTTGCTCTTCTAGTCCTTCTGCTGTTCTTTGATACCTAGTGCAACTGCTTTTTCTGAAGATCTGGCAATTGTGTTGAGAAACAGAGGAGAATCCTGTCACTGTAGTACACACCCCTCACAAAGGTTTTCAGAATACTCAAGTGTGAGTTTGTAGATCATACAAGAGCTGAGAATAATTTTTGACTCAAAGTGTAGTAAAAATAGAACTACATAAAAATACATTTAAAGGACATCTTTCTGAAAAATACCATTCTAAACTATACTTTAACCAACACTCCTCACGTCAGTCCTGTATTTTTCCAACAAATAATCTGGAAACGCATCTACCTTTGCTCCGCTGCGGTACTCCTAAAACATGAGTTACAAGATCCTGATTCCCCCTTATCTCCCTGAGGCTTCACCTTATTACTAAAGCAACATGGAGAAGATTCCAGCACATTGCTAGTTATACTGAGTGCTAATAATTCCTTAAGCAATTGTTCACTCTGAACACCTTGAGTAGATAGTTAAAAGGGCAATACCATGCTTTTCTACATGCTAAAATGCTATTCTCTGCAGCTTGACATCTGTTGGAGATATTTGCATCATAGCAGCAAGTAGAATACAATAATCTTAGGTTATTTTGAACAATGAGCTTGACAGTGAAGTTCATCTGGCATAGTGTCACTTAGATTTATATTGTTTTCTTGCATGTCAGTATGATATGGGCATACAGTCTATTTAAATTAAGCTTGTCACAGACGGGATGCCAGAAGCGGAACAATACAAGATCCATCACCTGTCAGGACTCTTTCCTTATACATTTAATCTTGTCTGGTTTGGTTGTGGTCTTTTCAGCTTGTGATCTAAACATGTGATAGCTCTCTTCCCCTTCGCTGTGCTTCAAAGCCCCAAAGATGTCAACTAGATAGCCATTTCCCACCCCCACCCCCCAATCTAGTATACAGAAATTGTTTCCAGCATAGAGAGGGACTGGTCTTGTAGCATTTCTTGCAGGAAAAGTTTTTTATTGAACATGGGGGAACCTGAAGATTTTTTGATAAAAAAAACTCTGTTATCTTGTTCTGCTTGCTGTATGGAAGTTCTCTGTCCTACTGTAATTTTTCACTAGAACTGCATTCATACAAAGGAATTATTCTATTCATGGTATAACTCAATGCTTTGTTTTGAATCACTCAGATGCTAGAATCTATGGTTTTGACACAATCAAGTCATATTTTGTCTATATCACATGCTCTGGCTATCTTTGTCCCTACAAGTGAGTGGGAGCTAGAAACATTTGTTACTTACAAACCACAATAAATACCTTTAAAAAAAAAATCACATCCAAGTTCTTAGCTTTGAAAGCAAATGTTTTTAGTTTGGGCTTTAAAAAAGCCATGGGACACCTCTTAAACATGGAAATTTCACTATAGACCATTTACCTATGGATGAAAATGCGAGCAAATCAATCTCAGCCTTGCTCAAAAAAGCAGCACTATGCACATGGAGTGCTCTGTTGTTCTAATTTAAATTAAAAAATTCAAGCACATAACTGAGTTTCTAATACATTGTTTAGATAGCGAAAGTTGCTACTGGTGCACAAACGTCACAGATTTGCAATGGTAAAACTTGGAATTGTATGAGAAAAATGAACTGGTTCCACTTCAGCATTGTTGGCTAGAGGCTTGTAGATGGCTTTCTTGAGAGCTTAATTAGCCAACAGATGGGGCTGTGGAGCTTGTTTTCTGCACCTGGGTATCTACTATACTCTTGTAGTTCATCAAAAATTGGTATTCAATATAAATGTATCTTTTCACCTTTTTGTACCTATTGAGAGCAGTAGGTTCAAGTCACAAGTATGGTTGGTGAACCAAAGATGTCTGCATTTTACTAAAAATAGTGAAACAAGTTATAAATACCACATTTACTGCTGAAGGGTGTATACTGTTGAAAGGTACACTGAGCACATACTCTGATATTGCTAAAATCTACTATTCAAATTATTTTAGTTGACTTCTATCCATACATAGGTCTTTATTTCCTTGGAATGAAATACCTGAACAGCATACAAGAAATGCAGAGTATTTAAACAGACTTTTATTTTTTTTTAATATTATTGTCTGTAAACGAGGTCCTAAACTTTGACTTCCTGGTTCTAAAACATCCCAATCTTTTCCTGAATTCTTTGGAGATGAAGGGAAGCGTGCTTTATAAGCTCAGACCAAATCTGTGGTTTTAAATAGAACTTTAGCACAAAACACACTACTGTGTCAGATAATCCTTTTAGTCTATTCGACACAGTAATAAACGTGCTTCAGAGCCAGTTAAAGCACACTAGATAGATTTGAGCAGTGGCTTTCTGATGTTTTGGCTTAGAATTCAAGGTAAGTATTTGACAGCAACAAAAAGAAATACAGAGCATAAACTTTGAAAGTTAATGAGCGTGGTCCAGGTTGATGGGCTAACTTTATGTCAAGCACACTTAAAACTTTAGTAGCATATTGCCAGAGCAGAAGTACGTAATTTTCAAGAGCCAAAGGCCACTGCCTTTAGTTTAGGGAGTAAACTGCGATGGCATGTACAGAGTACCAATCCATAGTATGGTATTCTAGAGCACGCACAATTCGGAAGCTTCCCGAGCTACGCCTTGTTTCAGAACCATGGCGCTAAATAACCATCAGTAACCATACTCACCTCTCTGTTCAGCCAGTATTTTTTGACATTAAGTAGGGTCGATCTTTAGAAAGGCCTGTGGCAATCAGTTGCACAGTTGGATTTCGTGCTTTGTGAAAAGCAATTTGCTGCTGTTTCAGGCCTATTGTTATCCAGTATTACTGAATCCTTATGTTTTTAATTGTTAACAAGGCCAAAATAGGTCCTAAAATACTTGTTTCTTTGTGTACTGATGAGTAAAGACTATGGCACAAACATAGTAATTCTTGGCTTTGGACAATTAAATACAGGATTTAATTCTTGAGTCTGACCTCTTGCACAGTGTATTTGCTAAGTTTATTTTAGCAAGTTACAGACTTATAAAACTTACGCCATTATGTTACACTTCTTGCTTCTACAGTTAACTTTCACTTGTAGGATAAGAAAGCATCTTCCTGTGGGGCAAGTAGATTTTAACTTAATATGGTAACGTGCAACATTTTCAGTACAGAAATGGAATTTGGTAGAGCTGCCAGCTCTCTTAAATTCTTTGCAAAGTCTTGTGCTTTGAGTTATTCTGAGAATCTTATTTTCTAATCTTCATGTTTAGAGAGAGTAATAGGAAGTTGGAACTTTAATATAGCTCACAATTCAAAGAGATAAAGGTCACCCAGCCTTATTCCCATCCCTGACTCCCTTGGATTCTAGGGCCCAGTCTGTGAGAGCGATAGCAGTATGCAGTACTGACTGGTTTATTGTCTCCTCAGTAGAGAGGGATCTTGCATATACACCCTGAGAGTGTGAGAAGACAACCTGTTAATTGGGTCTTTGGGTTCATGAGCAGCTTTGCATTAATTTTGTCAACACACCTAGCAGTACCTTTTTTTTTTAAGCAAGGGCTTTTACTTGAACTGAGAGTCTACAACTAAGTTACTTATGTAGAATAACTTTAAGGTGACTTAGTAGTATTTTGTAAAGTACTGTTTGAGTCTGTGTTAGTCACCTAGGTAGTAATGTCAAATATGTTAAGGTGTAGACTATGCAGAAGTATAGAGCTGAGAGGAGCCCCAAGATTATTCTTTTGCACTTGAAATAGAGTTAAATATAGCTAGTTGATTGCTTAGCAGATTTTTGCCTAACGCATTCAGAACTCTCTAACAGCAGGAATTCAATTGTTTGTAGATATCCCACCCAAATGCTTAGTTATTCTTTCAAGTTAAGATTCCCTAGTGTCTAATTTAAGTCTCTAGTATCTGTAATCAATATTCCTATCTTAGTCACAGCTCTCTCAGAACATTTTGAGATACTTGTATTCCTTGCCTCCAGCTCTCTGTCTTTTATAGGGGTAAGGATAGTTATTCAGCCTTTACTACAGATAAGTCTCTTGGTCTTTCTGCAATCCTCTGGAATCTCTCCAGTTTGTGTACTTTACAGTTCATTACCAAAGACCAGACAATATTTCAGCCGGAGGACGCACCAGCACCAAGTAGAGCAGAATAATTATCTCCCACATATTACAGAGATACTCTGTCACAAATATCTCATGTAAATTGCAGCCTTCAAAGTATCAGGTGCTAGGGGGCCACCACTTCTAGTTATTCTTGAAGCCATTAATCATAATCTTTCCTACTTACACAACATAAACTTCAATCACAGTACATTTCTGTATCGCTTACCTTTTATCAATATTTAGATCTTCTTCCTTGAATAGAACTTGCTTGTCAAAGAGTCAGTCTTGTAGAGCTACCCCTTTCCTCAAAGACTACAAATAAAAAAAAGAAAAAAAAGTACTTATTTCCTCCTTCCAGAAACCTGAGTGCCATATCAGCTGGCCCTGCCTCTTATAGCTCCACCACATCGACCTGATCAGGCTTCCCAGGTGTCCTGAGTCTAGGCTGGGTGGGTTCCCTTCAGCCCTTGGGTGCCTACTGGTAGAGGCTCTGATGTAGTGTGATACCTTAAGTAGTTCTTTTTGCAACAGCATTGCATTATTACTTGTATTAAGTTCATGGTTGCTATAAACCCCTGAAAAATGTCTAGGCATTTGTTACATAAAAAACATACTTGTAATCTCTGCATCTGATTTTGCTTTAAGTGTAGTTCTTTTCTTTTTCTAGTTTCTATCTGATCTCCAAAGTCGGATGGTTTTGAATTCTGATCTTGCTCTTCAAAGCATTTGCCTTCTCAAAAAGTTATCTCTGAATCCTCGTTATTGCATCATCCAAGCAGATAATGAAAATATCAAATAAAACTTCGTTAACGATTGACTTCTGTATCACCTCAGTCAAGGTGCCTTCTCAGTTTGATTGCAAACTGCTGGTAGCTCTTAATATACTTTCAGATGATTGTGCCCTCCATTTCGTAATGATACCGTCTAGGCTATGCTTCCTACTTTGCTTGTGAGAGGAAACTCTGCTGCGTATGGGGAAGCATCGGAATGATCACAGTTGAAAACATGAAGCTGTTTCAAAATGCTGCTTATTGAGTGACAACATCATTTTAATCAGGGAGTTATTTGGGGGTTCCAGAGAAAAAGATGCAGCCAAATTCCTGAATCTACTCTATGGTTTGGAAATATTTTTTCTGACAGTGCTTCTGCATCTGCCAGTGCTTCCCTTCTGGACTGCAGATTCAGAACTACTGTGTCTTTTTACGTTGCAGCAGAAAGAATGAACCGAGTACCTAATATTTAGCTTTACTTCTTTTTTTGTGTTAGTGCCACTTCATTTTCAGCAAAAGATTGCAGAGGCTGACATTAGTAGAGGAATCTGACTTTAATTGTAAGTCAGATCTCACGACTTGATACGTAGGTCTTTAAGGCAGAAATTTGCTTAGTTGAAGTTTGCTTCTTTCCATTCTCTTTGCATCATGTAAAGTCCATTTGTCTTAGTAAGGATTTAAGAAGAATTTGACTTTTGGGAAAGGATGACATTTTAACTCTGTTCAGGAAAAAGTTAAATACTTCTCTGTTTTAAACTTTGACTGTGTTTTAATCAATAAAGACTTGTCAAAAAATTAATTAATAACTTTCTGGAGGGAGTTTGCAGTGTTTTATTTCAATTTTAGCCTGGCATATTTATGAAGTTTTACCTCATAACATTCTGAAAAAAATTCATAATTATAAAGGTTTATTCAGTGATCCTTTGTAGATTTCCGGTGTTAACTCTTTCGAATAATGTTCTTGAGACCTACAGGGAAAGACTTGCTAGAGATTTACATCAGATGTGTAATGTTTCTTGGTAGCAAAGTTCTTCAGTAAGTGAAAGTAAATGCCTGACATACAAAATATTAGATTAACTGCAAGTGCTTGTGAAATCAATCAGCAGTTTTTGAGAATAGTTTTTTAAAAATTAGTCCCCTGTGCTCTTGTGTGTGTTTAGGGATGTTTGCTGCCAAAAAAAATGCATGTTGGCATGTCACAATAGGAATTGGCCTACTTCCCGTGGTTGCCCTGTGTGGGAAAAACAACATACTTGCTTATTTCTTAGGTCTTTGAGGTTCTTGCATGGAATAAATAGCTGAAAACTCTGGAGGAGTTTGCTGCAAAGGTATCACAGGAAGTTGTCGTCTTTTTTCAGGAACTGGTATTTCTAATAGAAATCATTCTCAGTCACAAATAAGAATTATGTGGGCCGTTCCTAAAATAATTTCTTACAAGGAGAGGTGAAGTAAATTTTCAGGAGTATTTTTAGGAGTATTTTTATACTTTGCATTGCTTGTGTGTAATTTAAGCTGTAACATTTTTTTTCTAATGCTTATTTTAATAGGAAAAATATCTAAAAAGTTTCCCAGTTCATATTCAAAATATCAGCGCATCTTGCATTTTTCTAAACTACTTACATTGAAATGTTGAGGGGAGAATGTTCAGTCAGTATTTTGTTCACTTAATGTATTGGTTATTTATTAGCATTTCTCTATCTTACCTTGTGTAACATATTGCCTAAATATGAGTGCTCTGACAGATCTGGACCGCATTTGTCAAAGAAAATGAGGGCTTAGATATACAGTACAAGTTTGAGAGAGTTTACTGAGACTTGAAATGTAATTTACAGTGAATTCTTTCCAACAGCTAAATTAAAGTTATATTTTCTTGAATAGTGTTCTCAGAGGCTTGCTATAGGTACCATGGGGATTACAGAGTCACAGAATGCTTCTGCCAGTATAGTTACAGACGTCTAAACCTACACTTTAGTAGGATTTGGTTAGCAGTTCTTATTAATATTTCTTATCAAGTAAATTGGTAGTGATGTCATAAGCAGCTTGTATGTTATACATTTTAGTCAATAGAATTCCGGTACTCAACAGAGCTGGAGTTCAGCAACAGCTGTCCTTATCCTGTCCCATTTTTATCCAGATTGCGTGGCTGTAAATTTTTAGGATTGTTCCTTTCACTACCAACACACATGTCAAATTTCTGTATACATCTGCAAATAACAGTTTTTCCCCTTGTTTCTTCCAAAATACGTTTTAAAAAGTGAACATCAATGTTTAATTTAAATTACAGATTTGTAAAATATACTGGGGTTTTTTGACTGCTTGATATTCTGTAGTCGGGACCAAAGCAGCATAAGGAAAAACACACCTTTCTTACTGCTGTGGATAAACACAAAGCTTCCAGTTTTCCTCCACATTGTAATATGTCTTTCCATCTGTTGTTTTTTTTTTTTTTTTTAAAATTTATTTGCTTTTAAGATGTACTCATATAAATTGTGTGCATATAGCTTTTGTACAGAGATGTAGATAGCAGCATTTGAGACTAACTTTCAAAAACTAGGAAACATTAGAATTAACCATATCTATAAAATCTTACATTTTTGCCCACTTGAGATACAATTTTTAATTGGAGGAGTGTGCATTCATGAAGTGTACAGGTGGATATTACTCACAGAACAAACACCTATTCATTTATTGCTTAATGTGTGGTACAAATTTTATTGCAAACTATAGAAATTCTTATTAATTATTAATATACATATGCACTTTGGGTGACTAATTGCAGCATATAAAAATTTGTGAACAATGATTATTTTACATAGCACGGCACTTCTATACTGTGATGGACGTTACTACCTCTGTAACCCTTTTTGACAGCTAGGGAACTGGAGCTTAGAAATGTCAGTGGCTCTTGAGACCTCTCCTGATTCTTCTTTTTCTTCCTTTTTATAAATATGTCATGCTTCTTGGCAGTCATCGTGTTCTGAAACTTGAACATCTTTGGTTTTGTTTTAATTTATGCTCTAAAATCTGCCCTGAAGTAAAAGTAATTGTCATACTAAACCCAGATAAGCTGCTTTCCAGTTCTCTCTTCCTCTCCCCCTCCCCCTGGAAACTCAAGCCTGTGTACCACATAGAAGCTTGTGGCCTGTTTTGTTGCCAGTGCTTCAAAGCTGAGGGCGTCTTTTACTGTAAAATAGAATACAGATTTTTGCAAGGAGTTATTTGTTGCACTTTAAAACAAACGTTTGTGAGGTTGACTTGTGTAGCACTTGGCTTTTGTAATGTCGATGTTGAAAATGATGCTGAGGCAATGCTAAGGATTCACTGATGCTGCAGTATATTTACCATCTGGCACATTGGTCTGCCTGCTAATCTCAGTATGATCCTGGGGACAAATGGTGCACTTAATTTTGTGGCTAATCGGACTTTAATACCAGCAGCTCTTGACATCAATAGAAATATAACCGCTGAATGTTCAGCAATTTGCATGTGATGCCAAAGGGCTTGTCATAAAGCACTGTCTTGAAAACAAGTATTTTAAATTACGGGTCAGTACTGATGCAATAAGTAAAACTCCTTTCCCCTCCCTCTCCCAAATCTACAATGCCTGAGGTGTTTAATGTATGCTGTGAAAAGGAACGGATGCTGCTGTTTTACACCCAGAAAAGAAAGGCAGACTTCCTGAGCGTGCATTGTGCAGATGTTGGTGTTATACAGTCATACTGCACTTGGTATTTTACAATTACAGAACAAGCATTGGCATTCCTGCGCAGTGTCATGACATCTAGATCACATCACAGTGCAAACATCACTTGTCTACTCTGAGACTAAAGGTGAAGTTTTAAGCTGTAGCTACTAGATTATTATTTTTTTCTGAAACCTGTGTATGTTTGAAGGAGGTTTTATTGATGGCTGCATGGAAAGCTTTCCTACCCCTGCACTAAGGACTGTCATTGTAGAGATCTGTGCAGGCTTCTGCACAGATTTGTTCTTTCCATTTAACACCAGACTCTTTCTTGCAAAAAGTTCCACTATTTTTCTCTAATTCTAGCCCTTCATGTAGATGCCTAGTCTCATATTGAGAGTTATCTCATTATTTCCCTCTCCTTCCCTTTGTTATAGATCAAGGAAAAAAGTTCTGAAGAGAATTATCTTTGCTTGCTTTCCCATCCTTTCATATTTCTGCTGTTCTTTCTCATTTCCAGAAGAGTTTGAATGGTCATTTTCTCCTTGAGTTACTTTTAATCTGTCTTACACTTTTAAAGCATTTTTTCCTGAGAAACAGAATGCCATTGCAAAATCCCCTCAATTTACTCCTGGCATCCCAAATAACTGTACCCCTGTTTAAATAAAGTTCTGTTGCATGTGTTGGTCTTCAAAGAACAAGAAGTGTTTCTGCAGTTTTAGGAAGAAATCTAAAAGCCTCATTATGAATTAATGCAAGTTGCTGAAACTGGTCCCCTCCCATTTGCCTGCCTTCAGACTTCAAGATGTGGTGAGCTGGACATACAGATTTCTTGCAGTAGCTACATTTTTAGGTGATAGAGAGGAACAAAGGGACAGAACTTGTCTTACAGAATTTTAGAGATAATAAAAACTCCACACTTACTTTTTCTGAACATACGTGGCCAGTTATATAGAGGGAAACTCTGGGCAACAACATTGGGGAAAAAAGAATGCTTTCAAATTCAACAGTAGAAAAAGTTTCACTGGCTAGTAATTAATTACTTTTGCTACAGGCTTTTGAGATCTAAGTCCTCTTACATACTCTGTTTTCTTTCTGTTGCAGCAGAGGTTCTTCTGTCCATAAAAAGTTCTGCTTCTTCTGACATGAAAGAGTATTTTTTAACAGATGTAGCCAACTTTTGTTGCCAGGAGGTTTTGCAGGCTTAATAAACGTGAGTCTTGGAAAGCACTATACAGTAGTGAAAAAGATACAAGGAAAACATTCTTAATTCTGGAAATAAGTTATTTCAGATAATCCTGAGTAATCAGAAGCAATTCTTGGTAGGAGTTTTAGTGTTTGCATCATGGTTGTCAAGCAGTAGTGTCTGTAGGCCAGACTGCACCAGGTGACCAAACTGTTCAACCTGCTGCTCTTTGCCTTGGAGAAGCCAATGTACACGGAAAGGGAAGACATCAAACTGCAGGTTTTCCAGGGGAAAAAACCATGGCTATTGCAGATAACTACCCTAATAAAAATGGTTTGAAATCATTGATAAGTTTTGGCTGGCAGATCAGGGTTTTTAAAAATTCAACCTAAGTTCTGTTGATAAAGGACACTCATTGTAGCAGCGTTGGTGCACAGAATGGCCTATGTATTTTTTTTGTTTCCCAAATTTCACTGGAAGAAGAAGAACCTGACCTAAATGATTACTGTGAATGCAGTTGGATGAAATTTGTTTAAATAACTAGGGGTCAGGAGAACAAGTAATGCTGGTAGTTCATCATATCAGCTATTCAGATTTATTTTTTTCCCCTAACTATTATGCTTGAATCCAAGTGAAGGTACAAGTATACTTTTGAAACATATGACTGGAATGGGCTGTGTCACTGCTTGTGCCACAAAGCATCAGAGTATTCATCAATTGCACTTTTGGCACTAGGCTGTGAGGAAAATATTTAAGACTGAAACATCAGATATTATTACAGATAACGTATCTCCAGTCAGCCGTCGTGCTTATGTATGTCAGTAGACATTTGGACTGAGAATCTCTAATATATAATCAGTATGAGGAAATGAATATTTAAATTATATTACATTAATATTTTATGTTTTAAAATACCACACTAAATGATTGAAAAGTTCACAAAAACCATTTTTTAAATGATATTTTTAAAATACGTGTCCAATGTTGATTTCTATGTCATCAACCAAAGAAAGTTGTATTCTTAGTCCAGATTGATCTGTTATGCTGCATTACTCTGGTTCACTAAGTCGTCTTGTCTGTTAGTATCTACAGATAAAAATGGATTATATTCTTTGGAGTGGTCCATAGCATTAATGATGAACAAAGGTTAATTTTGATTCAGTTTAAGATTTGCTCTGTCTGGATGCAGGGGGTAATGCTCTTATATTGGTGATTTTTGATCTAATGTAGCTATAAGCTCCTGCTGCTTCCTGAATACAAACAACATTCCTGAAGGCCTTTTCTGTTTGTATTTCTTTTGTTTGGTGGCACAGGCTTTGCTTTACAGTCTGAGGTTATTTAGTAAATAGGCAAGTGTGGTTTGTGGCTTTGCTGTGACACAGACCTGCTTTTCTGTATGTGAGCAGATGTTTACATGTGTTCCAGGAAGGGCATATTTATTTGGCTCGGTATCTTTCTCCATTGTGGTGGCTCTCAATTTCTTAATAACATCCTTAGATGTGATGAGTTCTTTGATTTACTAATATGGGTAATTTTGAATTTAAAATAGTACAGACTCCCAGCTACAACCTAACTTTTAAGATTTACAGCAGCTGTATTCCATATCTGTAACTATCAGTAATTTGCACCTCATTTTTCATTAGAAAAATGCTTTGAATAAGATTCTGTATTCATCTTGAAAAAAATGGCGATCAGTGATAAATTTTCTATACACAGTCACATGACGACTTTTGAAATGGGGCATTGAGTTGGAAATCATGTGTCTGGGAAGTAAAATTCAGGTACTCTACTGGCTTTTTCAGAAGCTTGTTGATGAATTGAGACTGAACTGCCTATAACACTGTGTGCCTCCTTGAGGTGCGCTAACCCTAACAGTCAAGTTGTAATACACTGGTTTTAAGATTAATGTCTTAATATCCATGCAGCAATAAATCTGTAATTTGTAACCAAACACCTTCATAGCCAGTCTATCTCCAGTAATACATTGTCAGACCACCATTTCTGCCTTTATCTATGTTTTTGATTAATTCATATATAAACCCTACAGAAAGATTGTTTAAATTTCTTGCTTGTAATTTCTTAACTCCTTAACTTCTAGTCTCATTCTTTCAGTATCCTTTACAAAATTCAAACAGTTCAGCTGCCAGTGGGGAAAAAAGTTTCGTGCCAGTGTTAAGATAAACTATCTGGATTAAAAACGAAGCCAGATTCAGCATAGGAATCTCTTAGCTTGCAAAAGCCTGCAGGAAGACATTAGCTTTAGTGTATATTTGAAGATCATGAAGGGTAGGACTCTGACAGTGCAGTGTATTTTAATAAAGACATGATAGCATCAAGATTTGTATGTGTAAATGCTGGGACTATTTGGTGAAGTGAACACAGACCAACTGCAGATATTTTAATAGTGTGAAGGGCCTCCTAGGTGGGACTCTAACTGTGTAAGATCATTATTACTGAACATGCATAAAAATAACAGCAAAAATTGTGCTTTCTCTTGCTGTAGGAAAGGCTTTACCCAATGCGGTGCAGTGAAAATATCTTGGTATGATACAAAAAAAGTTGGAAGTGTGAAGTCACATTTCCATTTCCTGTGTGAGTTCTAGAGCTGGTTTAGGAGTAACTGCAGCTTTACATGTAGCTTTCCATCTGCAGGAGAACTGAATACAGGGCCATTGCCCTTGCTGCTGCTCAGATGAGATCTAGAGCCTCTGGCCAGCCCTCAAGTGAAAGGGCTGAAGGACATTTTCAAATTTAGTCATGTATCACCCTAGTGGAACAAATAGTAACAATTTTTTGCTGGGCAGAATTGTAAGAGAGGCCAGGGAAGAATGCATGAGAATGGTATGAGGAAATAGATGTAATTTTTATTAAATTGAGGTAACTTTAAAATTTTAATGTAAAGCCCACTCAAAGATCTCTGTAGTTAAGTGAAATTAAGACATGTTCTACTATGTTCTGCTCTCTCCTTTAAAGTCTGTCAAATATATAACACTGGTCCAAGCAAGTATTGCCCAATTAATCCTGCTGGTTTTGATACAGGGTATGAAATATTGTGAAGACTTTTGTGAAGACTAGTAGCCTTAGTTGGGTAAAGTGCTATTTTTTTAGTAGCTAACAATTAGTAATGTTACTTAAAAATCTATTACGTTTTCATTAGCCACTGACTTCTTTGGGCCAATGATATTTAAGATATTTTAGTCTTAATAGAAAAATTGGATGATAGAAGGACTTGGCAAAGGGAAATTTAACAGTGAGGAAAGGAAGTAAGCTGGAACAGTGGAAAGGAAGAGAGAGAAAATATTTCTATGAAGAAACTTGTGAAATATTCAGTAGAGGGTTTTATCTCCAGGTAGGATCTAAGACACATTTCTATTGACACGTATCATGTAGATAAGCTCTGAGAAGTGAGACTTCTTTACCCATATGTTGTGGTTGTGCCCAGGAATCCAAATATTCTTGGATTGCTACTAAATAATAGTAATTTTGTCAGAGAACAATTTTCTTCAAATTTGCTCTTGAATATTTCTCTAAATTAACTGATTTTGTGTGAACTGAAAAAATATTTTATTTGCCCTTGCTGCTGCTCACTGCCTAAATCAGAAAATATGTGATAGATAACACCAGAACTTCTGCTCTTCAGAGAAGTGTCTCATCAGGAAGCATTGCTAGAGGAGAGGGTTAGATACTTAGAAACGTGAATTCTATTTCTGACTTAGAGAAAAAAAGTCCCCAGGTTAAATAAGTGAGTTTCTAACCACATACTTTGAATTTTAATTAATAATGCTGAAGGCTTTCCCTGCTTAAAATACTTCAGTATTGATAAAGTAGGTAATTATCACATTATAAGAATAGCTAATTATTATTTCTTTTAAAGGTATTATAGATACAGTTTGTGCAATTCATTTATATTCCAGAAGTAGTGGTGCTTTTTTTATTGGTGGTTTGAAGTATGTGCAAAAATTGTCGATAGGGTGACATTAGCAAAAGGGTGTCAACTCAGTTAGCAGTCTAATGGAGAAAATGGGGTCACTTGTTTCTGTTGTTGCTGTCACTCATGGGTTTTTGACGTTCATCTCTGTGTGACTCATCAGTCTTTTAAAGCATCAAATGCTATTTCAGCCAAATCATAAGGTGGTGTGATGCTTTATTAGGGTTCTAATATTTTGTTGAGATGTGCATGGTAAATCTAGAATTATTTAATTGTAGAGCAAAACAAGAGGTGTGTTACGTAGGATTATGGTTATAATTATCTTTACCAGTAATTTTATAACTGTGTCCTTTGCTTGTGCTCCACACATAGGGAGTTGGCCTCTCAGTCCATGGACATTTCCGAGTTGCTACAGAAAAGACGCTTTTTGCAATGCCAGAAACAGCAATAGGTAAGTATTTTAACAGATTATCACATGTTAACGTGTTTAAAGTTTCACTGTTTGTGTAATCAGGATGAAATGTCTTTGACTGAAAGCACTGGTGGTAATGAAAAATTCTGAAAAGGAACTGGAGATGACCATATATAGAAAGTATTTTCTATTAAATTAATACAAACTTATCTGTATTCCGAGAGGTTGATCGTTGAGGTTCTTCACCTGGCGTTCACTGCCTAGACTGACACACAGACTATCAGGATACAATTTTTTAAAAATGGAAGTAGATGTGAGGAGCTAAGTCTTTGCTGCAGATGTAGGCAGATAAAGTCTGGAGATCCCAGTGCAAGTATGTCAACCACCTTTACGTTTGGAACTTGGTATGAGTCAAACTGCCGGTACTACAAGCTGATCTGCAATGTTAATGAGACAGATGTTGAAATTCCAGCTTTTCTTGTAGGTTATTAATGTAGACCTTTTACAGTTGTGTACAGATTGTGCAGAGGTGAGATCACAGTGTCATTATTTTTTTTTTAAAATAGCAACACGTATCTTGTGTTTCCTAATGTTTGATCCTACAGCTTCTTCGTCAGTTCTCAGCTGTACAAAAGAAAATTTTATGTTTCCAGAAAAGTCAATCAGATTAAAGTGAATGCTGCTGTGAAGTCATTCACATTTCTCTTAGAGATAATAGTCCTGACACCAACATCCACATTGAACCTATTACTGTCTGGCACATATACCCCATTAATGTTTTCTTCACTGTCCCTTCTCCCTGCTTATTGACAATGCCTATGAAGAATGCTTAAAACCTATAACCTATCCTGCATTTCTCTCCTGCAAAATTTCTAGTTCCTACATCTTTCCAAGGCAAGGCAGCTGAAGGATGATTGCAGTTGTTCTTACCTTTATGTCCTCACACAGAAGAATGAGGCTGGTCTGTAATATGTGGCCCTGTTGAACACATTTATTCAGAAGAGAGAACCATATCTGGTAGTTCAATAGCTTAAATGGCACCAGACATGGTGCTGTTAGTTGCAATCTTAGTTTCACCTCAAAGAATTAGTAGTAAGGAGTAGTGAGCATTATTTTCTTAAAAGAACTTCCAAATTGTTACGTAATGTTAAAACTAAGGAATATTGTAAAAAAATAATATTAAAAAAATCAGGACCCAGTTCTGAGAAGAGAATAAAAAATATAATATTCTGCTTTTCTTGAGACTATTTTCAACATAATAATGTCCTTACAAGTAAAGCAAATATGCATGCTTAGCTAGTGATTGGATTTATGTACTGTCCCCTGTTAGTAATGCTTAAAAGGTCTAGCATTTTTCATATTTTTAAAGGGTGTCTGACACATGCTATCTATTGTTTATTGCCTGTATGAAACATTTCACAAGACTTATTAAATTCTTAAAATATTAAATGAGCTTTGAGCATCGAGCCAAGAAAACCATAATACACCCCCAAATATAAGTGAGCTCATTATCATTTTAACTCCTGAAAAAATTATTAGAGCAATTCCCTGCCAGCTGATGAATGTCACGTAATTTTTCAGAACAAGTAAGTTTGGGCTTAGAAAAATAAAACCAGTTGCAGCCCTCCAAATATTTTTCTCTACTGAAGGGTAACTTAGTAGACTAAACAGCTCAAGTGTTAATACAACATGAATTTGCTAAATTCCTGAGGTTGATTATCAGTAGTGGTACAAGGAAACTGTTTGAGGCAAACGATTGTTTTTAAAAAAAACCTTAACAGAGAGGTTCTTTGGCATAGAAATTATTCCAAGAATAAAAATAACTTCTTTGCTTTCTTTTTCAAAGGTAAAGATGTTAGTAATCTTACATTAACAAAGATGACGTACTTGACGTCCATTTCCTGTGTTTACAAGGACATATCTAAACAAATACAGACTGTGAAGACATGTAAAGAAAAAGCTTAGAAAAGAAAGAAATTAAAACCCTTTTAGGATCAATTAGAAGCAAACCCACTAAATCTGTTTGGATTTAAGGGTTTAGCTGTTTTGATGTCTGTGGCATACATTTAAAATGTCTAGCTATCTAGATATTCTATTAATTAATTTTTTCCTATGTTCGCTTATTTCAGTAGGCATTGCACCTTTCCTGGGAAATAAAAACAAAGCATTCATTCAGCTGCTACATTTTCACACAATTATTCTGCACTTATATGCCACCATAAACAAAAGGATATAGATAGACAGACATGCCACTTTGCAAATAAAAATAAAAGGCCGTTCTAGAACACAGGAGTTTCAGACTGACATAGATAAGATAAAGCACTGGAAAGCAGGTTAGGTGAAGGAGGCTGTGGAAAAACCACTGATGGGAAGAACAAAAGATAAAATTATATTGTAAGAAGCGGGCTTTAAGGTGATGTTATAATAATAATGGACACTTTCTTGTATATCCCTCTAAGGTTTTAGCTTTCTATAAGTCATTTACTAATAACCCTTTAACCACCTCTGCAAGATAAGGTAGAAATGTAGTAGTGGTAGGTATATTATCTTACGGTTGGCAACTGCAGAGAGTTTCATAGTGAAGCATGTCGTGTCTGTCTCAGAGCGCAGACTGCAAGTCAGCATTGCAGGCGTAGGGTTTTAGCCTGGTCAGCCCAGCAGCATTCACGTCTTCTCTTATATAAGTAGGAATTTGAGAAATAATTGGTAAACACCATCAAAAGGGAAAAAAAATCAAGTATATGGAATATGTTAAAGAAACCCAGTAGCAAGCAGAATGATCTGGAGACATTCAAAAAACGTGTAGACGTGGCACTCCAGGACATGATCTAGCAGGCATGGTGGTGTTAGGTTGACGGTTGGACTTGATGATCTCGGAGGTCCTTTCCAACCTTAGTGATTCTATGATTCTATGATTCTATGATTATTGAGAGAATTAAGATGCATTATTGAGACAACTAAGAGCAATATGTGGAACAGGGACAAGAGGCCCAAAATGATAAGAAAAGGATACAGTAGAAGCCATGGCGGACTGCGTTTATGCAACCCAAGTAAGTTTAAAGTGGGTTAGTTACACCTTCACTAATGCTATTTGTGAATTCTTTAATAATTAAAGAAGCTTTCATTCTGTTCTATTCACCTCTAAAGCAACTCATGCTAATCAACTTCACAGTTTATTTCTCATTAATTTCCCTGTGTATGGCTTGTGGAAGAGCCCTACAGATCCCAGTGGGAAAATGGCTTTTCCTCTGGAAACTTACTGGAGCATGAGGGGAGGAGTACTTCAGCATCAGTATTTTAATTACAGCAACAAGGAGAATAGAATAGAATAGAATAGAATAGAATAGAATAGAATAGAATAGAATAGAATCANTCCCTGTGTATGGCTTGTGGAAGAGCCCTACAGATCCCAGTGGGAAAATGGCTTTTCCTCTGGAAACTTACTGGAGCATGAGGGGAGGAGTACTTCAGCATCAGTATTTTAATTACAGCAACAAGGAGAAGGTTGTTGCAGTCCTGGTGGATGGGGAGAATATTGTAATTGCCTCTTTTGCTTTGGAGGGCATTTGTAAGAGAAGTTTCACTTTGAAATGAGGGAATTTTTTACAGTACTAGGAAATCCAAGGGGAGACAGATAAATAGAAATATAAAACTAAATGACAGTCTTGGCATCAGCGTTATCATGGCTCAAACTGAGAACGTAAAATGCAGAGTGTACTATTCAGAGAGTACAGATAAAAAAGAAGGGAAGTGACGAATTGGGATTAAAACATTTTAGGGCTTTTAAAGGGTGCCAACAAGACATTCAGCATTTCCCAAGACGAGCTGTCTCAGTAGTCTGCCCCCATGGCAGACGGGTTGGAACTAGATGATCTTTAAGGTCCCTTCCAACGCAAACCATTCTGTGATCTTTTAGAAATTATTGAGAAGAGAAAAACACTGAAGAGAAGCTGTCTGACAGAAAGCTCCCCTTGATTCCATCTAAGGAGAAGGAATATTCAGGGACCACCCGTTTCCCACATCTGAAAATACTTGTAATAGAGTCTTTCTATAGTACATACATTGGCTTTTTAGTGACTGAAAGCAATTACTTATGAGGAAAAATTACCACCTTCTATCAAAACACCATCCAAACTCCTTATGTACATTGTAAATTTCCCAGTTAATCTCTCTACTTTGGCAAGTGTTTTCTGACTTTGCTGTTACTCATTTGTATTCTTTTTTATTGATTTTCATATTTAATTTATCTTTTCAAAGTAAAAAACCCCAACAAACCAACGCTACCACACCTTCGATTTCCTCAAAAGAGTTGCAGTTTCATGAGTGCACCATTGGTGATTATTGCAAAGTAGTAACTGCACACTCTGCTTCTTTCCATTTCGATTTCTGAGATACAGCTAAACTTAAGTATGTTAAAAGTTACAAGAAGTGAACTTATTTTTCAGGTGAGTAAGGTTTGTAACAGAATAAGGTAGGTATTGTCAAAGTGATGATTTTAAATATTTAAACTTTGATAAAAGTGGCTATATATGTTTCAATTACAGCTTTTACAGGTCTTTCATATTTTATTCACAGCTTTGATTTTTTTTTTTAAGTTACCCTACTCTGTAAAGTAGATTAAAAAAACCAAGATACTCATTAAACTGGGAAATTGTTTGGATGTTTTTTGTTAATTGCAGGTTAGTCATAGACTTGTTTAGAGCCAGGGATTAGGTCAAGATCTTGTGCTTCCACCTTCAGGAAGAACCTGGACATACTGTTGATCCATTAACGAAGCCTCAGCCCAAAAATTTGTTCAAACTTAGCTGTGTAAGAGGTACTTTATCATTCTTTGATATTTTTTTATCATAATAAAAGATTTCAGAGAAAAAGCAGCATCCAGTTTGAGTTTGCACAAATTATTTCACAGTTCTTTGCATCACTTCTGGGTTTTGTTGAGAGTACACTTGCTTCTTCAGGCATCTAAAAATGTCTCCAGTTGTTGGCGAACAGAATGAGCACTGTTGTCAAGTGTATGTTTGTAAATTATGTGCCAGTGGAAAGGATGCAATTTGGAAGGTGTTCAAGCATTTGCTTTTAGGAAGGGTTTTGATGATAGAGAGATACTGAACCAAGTCAAGGAGAAACTTAGGCAAGAGAGCCCTGCCTAAGTCAGGGAGATGAAAGTGAGACAAGAAGAAATAGCTACTAAGTTAAATGCATGGTTTGAACAAGTCCTTCTCCCTCTACATTTTTTTTTCTTTGTTTATTACAGGCCTTTTTCCTGATGTGGGTGGAGGATATTTCTTGCCAAGACTATCAGGAAAGATTGGCTATTACCTAGGACTAACAGGATTTAGGCTGAAAGGAAGAGATGTGCTGAAAGCTGGCATCGCAACACATTTTGTAGACTCTGAAAAGGTAAGCTGCTAACCAGCGCTAGCAAGGGCGCAGCCTGCAACCGTAACGACAAGTTTGAGTTGTGTGGCACACCAACTTGAGCGTGTGCAGAGGTGCAGTCACATTAGCTGGCCATGTGCTGTGAACAGCGACTGTGAGATACTCTGAAGCTGTCATTATAACCCTACCAGCTAGTGACAGCTTTGCTTTAAGTAGGAGCAAATGTTGCCATCTCTGTGATTCTACTGTTGGACCATAATTGAAGTTGCTTGAAAAATTGTACAATTTAGGCAACAGTATCTGAAATTAGAGATTATTTCTGCAAATTTTTTTATCTAGGTAACAACCCATTAATATATTCTTTATCAGTCTTTTTAACAGATAGCCTATTTGTTTTTTACAGTGGCTGTAAGAAAGCGTAAAAATTAGTATATTTGATAAGGTCAGAGTCATAATGTTCCAGTAACTTGCACAGACATAAGCAAAGGAGAAACAGCCACTTGCTTTCCTTCTCTGTGTAAAGATCCATGACTGTCAGTGCGTCTGCACTGCTGGAGCTGCTTAGACGCTATTTTGAGCATCGCGTGGTTGCCAGGTGCCTGCTCTGTCCTCCCAGACTGGTGTAGGCTGGCGTTACCTGCTGCAGCACTGCACTGGAGGGCTGCTTGGGAAGCAGAGTTCTGTGCTGATCACTGCAGATGTAATTAAATACAGATGGTTCAACACTGAAAAGTGAAATCTGGCTCCTTGTATTGTTTACTCGATACTTCTAAGATCTCTCTGAAAGTTGGGGGAGTGGGGGTCGTAGCAGTGTTTATATACAAATATACTGTATAATACTATTACCATAGCACTAATAATCCAAGAAGTAGATTTTGGTTTACTTAATTTTAATTAAATCTTATTTTTACTAGCTACCTGCCTTAGAGGAAGACCTGATAGCACTGAAATCTCCTTCAACAGAAAATATTGCAGATTTATTGAATTCTTACCATGTGAAGGTAAACTGATAAGTTACTGAAATCAAGTAGAAATGTTAAAAATATGTAAATAAAAATTCTTTTTTTTATCCATGCTATTGATCATTTGTTAAAAAACAATGGGTTTCCAAACCCTTTGCACTCTATAAAATACTAATTTGTTTCACTAATGCCTACAGTGATCAAAATTAAAATCTGAAGGTGTTTCTTCACTTTTTATTCATTTTGGATACCCTTCAAATTCCTACTGTGATCAGCTTTCTGTCTTTCTGTACGTACGTTTCCAGCCAGTAGTGTGATGATGCAGAAAACAGATTGCTGCTTGATTTTTCCCCTGTTATTCCTGGATTTGTAGCAGGAAAATAGCCACTAGCAGAGTGGGAGTTGTATATGATGGCAGGTGCAATCTGGGGAGTTAGCCTGAAATTCAGGGATTCTGACAAAAACAAATGACAGGGGTAAAACTAGTGGCCTAGTCCAGAGGCTGCAGAAATTATAGTGCCAGTTATTAAATGCTGTACTGCTCACTTGGAAGTAGATGTACATTCCATCCCAGAAACTTTATCAACAAGTGAAATTACTTTGCTAGCTTGATGCTTTTGATGTACCTGTGGTCTGATCACCTGTAGTCCAGATTTGAAGCCTGAATTTAAAGCCTCAGGTTGTTCCCTTAATTTCTCAAATATTTTATATGTTTGTGAAATAATCAAAAGGCTGTGAATAAGCACAGCAGTTATCAATAGGATAAGTATTAGCACAGTGCAATTATGTAGTAGGGAAAGCATCTGAGGTCTTAAAGCAGTATTTTCAGGGGAAGAAAGGTACTGTTTTCCCAGTGGACAAACCCACATAATTTTCTGTTGTGACTTTGGAGGTGAATGTAACTGTTTTGATAATACATAATTAGTATTTGTATTAGCCCCACGTAATCTTGGGCATGAAAAATCAAAGGTTTTGGCTTCACGATCAGTTTATTCAGTGGCTATTTTGATTGCATTGTAATTTTATTTCAAAAGAAGGGAAACTTCTGGAGTCAAATCGGGATTCACTGTGTTCAGTCAATCCAAGTATTGCTGCCCAGTTGTTTGGCTTTAAAATGAGTAGTGTCTACTCTTGTTGTTTCTGTTTTGGAATTATTAAGTTCATATATAAAGATTAATTTGAAATATAAATGAGATAAGCTAATTTACGTAGTAGTACTAATTATTTTGACAAAATAGAAAGCTATGAAAGAGGAGTGATTATATGTTGCAATATTCTGCTTTACAAGATGACACTGAAAAGGAAGCTGTGTATTTTTAGTTACCAAAGCTGAAATGGCAGGGAACCTTTCTCAGCTTCAGCTGCTCTTACTGAAACATCTGCTTATGTCCTAAACCCCTTAATGCCAGAAGACATGAAACATCTGACAGCCTTTCCACACAAGGCCAACAGATCTTTCACACTCTTTAGTCATCTAAATAAGATTTTGTAAAATGACAGAAGAGATAAGGAAGAGAAATTATTTTTTTAAAAAATAAATATGTATTCATGCCAATTTAAAAAAAAATAAACTTTTTAAAAACATTCTCAAGTTTTTGAGTAGATATATCTACACTGACCTTGTCAGTGTACTTGATAGAAATGTATTGATAGAATAATCATGATTCCTTGTGTACAAGATACCCACCCAGTCAGATATGCATACATACTAGCTCAGAGCAAGCACTTGATTGTGAGGTGACATCTTTAACATTCACAAGATACAGTGACATGTTTATTTACACATACTGTAAGATTGTAATTCATTAAAAATGTGTCTTATGAATAAAATATTTATTATATTTCTGTAACACAAGTCACTGAATTTTTTCAGTACTAATAAGCTTGTCAGTCAAAAATAACCAAGTAAAATACGTATTTTCTTTTTAAATAGAGCAAAGTTGATCAAGAAAAGTTTGTACTTGATGAACATATGGAGAAGATTAACAGGTATTCAGCAATCTTTCTTCTTTTTTATTCTTTTTGACAGAGAACATAAAATTAAATCCAGAAACAGTATCAGTGTTCCACAGATATGGTGATAGAAATTACATGCAAGTTTTTAAAACTTTTTTGTCTCTAGGAAGCTTTATCTGAAGCTCATTAAATATTTCACTTGTCAGTGTATTAAATACTTAAGCATATTTCTCTGATTCATACACCATTCTATTTAGCAACTACCCTATGGCATATCAAAGTACACATTTGGTATAGAAATTGGATGGGGCGCTGTGAAAGTAGGCATTCAGTTGGACAGAAGGTGTTACACAGTGCATTTATACCCATTGGTATAAGGCCATTTCTGTGATTGTTTGGAACCTGTGCATATCAGAAAGGGAAGGAGAAATAAGTGAGAGTGATAAGCAGCAGCTAAAAATCTTGGAAGAAGGATAACGGTAACTAAATTTAGAGATGAAAGATGGTGACACCAAACTTACAGAATCAAGCTGATAGCTGAAGATTTGATGTGTTATAAAATTACAGATAAGGCTGATGATAGTAATCAAAGTTTCTGAGTGAATATCAGAGTTTGTAAGTGAGGTTTATTGAAATGCTAGAGATTTGTAAAGGAAGAGGAGATGCCTGACAACTGAGGTACTAACACATTGCCAAGAAAAGCAAAATCACCTGGTTACGCTCTGTTCCTAATTTCTGTTACTAGCACTTCCTAGGGAATTGGGCTGAAGCCGTTCATTTTTTTTTTCTTTAGTCTTTTTTCAGCAAAGACTATGGAAGAAATTGTTAAAAAAATAAAGCAAGACGGTTCTCCTTTTGCCATGAAGCAGCTAGAGGTAATATCTTCTATGTTATCCTTGTTAGAGATTTTAAGTCTGGTTCTGTACTTCCTTATCATGGGGCAGACTTTAGTCACCTTATTAACATAACTAATTCTACATAACACCAGTAGGACACTGGACTGAGATCTTCAGATTCTCACATATAGTCCTCTGAGATTGTCAGGAGTTCTACACAGACAAGAATATTCCTCTGTAAAACCATACAACATGAATGCCATCATATGTTGTGTAAAATTGTAATCTAGTAAAAAAACCAAAACACAAAACAAAACAGAACCAGCAACTTCCCTTTTCCTTGTCCCTTCACCATGAGCAGGGGTTTGTTGGTGACAAAGGTTCCTTTTATAGCTTCTCTTATTGTCAAGGGTTGAAATAAACCAGTGCCAGAAGAATGGTGTTCATTTTCTTCCATTCCAGATATCTCATCTGGGTAAAGAGCAAGCAATTTATCAAAGTTTTTTTTTTATTTTTTAAATACATTTCTGAGTGTTGGATGTAGTCACTACTCAAAAAAAAAAAAAGTACCGTAACACTACACAATTGATACACACTTCAGCCTCAGAAGCAAGAAGCAGCTTATGATTAACTGATTTTTTTTCATTCCTGAACAAAAAAAGAAAAAAAAGGCTCTTTGTTCCTGCTTTGGTTTTCTTGTTTCAGGTTTTTAATAGGACTTTATAGCAACTTGTTTCTTTCATGATTCATAAATGAATGATTGTCCTTGGAGTTGACAGAAGTTCCTGAGCAATTGTCTGTTCTGTCTGAGAGATGAGACTGCATTAATAAAAGTTGCTTCTGTCCATACAAAAAAAACTGTGGAAAAAAAACCCAAAACAAGAAACACACCCCACATTTTGTAGCAGGTGCAAGGCTTATTAGCACGAACAAGTACTTAAGTTTCAGAGAAGTTTCTAACAGCACACATTCTGTGCTAAGCAGTAGGCTTAAGTAAGCTTGTAGGATCAGATACTTAATTTCTTCTTTGAAAGATCAGCAAAACTGAAGAAGGATAATGCATTTGGGGGGGGGGAGGGGAGTTAAAAAGAGGTTTAGGTATAAATCTGACTTTCTCGAGGAAATACTTGCCAGTTAAGCTGGAGGTTTTGTTTTACTAGGGAAGCAGAATTATAATTAAACTTAATTGTAGCTGGAGGGAGAATGGTAGCTTGTGCCCTGGCAGTTAAGCACCTACAGATGGAGTACTGGTTTGCTGTCTCATCGCATGGAGGAAGGGAGTTCAAAGAACTGATTAGAGCACGTAGCAAAACTGTGACAGTCAGATTATCAGACATAATCCTTGTTAGCAGTTCACTGACTTGTGTAAAGCAAGTCACTTTCCTCATCAGTAGTATCACAGTACCAAGAGTACATCCATAGAGTATAGTTTCCTGTTGCTTTGTGAAGCCAAGGTTTCACTTTAGTGTCCAGGTACAGGAACAACAGAACATTCAAATGATAAGTATAGAGACTGTAAAGGATTCAATGACAGCATTGTGTATGCTTATTTTCTTGGTTTCCCTGTATATTTATTACGATATGTATTAGTGACCTTATGGAAAAAGCCCTAACTGAAAGTCTACTACAAATACCCTGATTTGGAGGTACCACCTTGGTACACCCACACCTTGGATGTACAGATACCTTCCAATGTTAATAAAATGGAACTACTAGTTCCACTCTAATCCATACTATCCTAGGTATCCTGTTCACTTCAATCTGCAGTACTTCTGCTTTTTACTTTCAAAACACGCCCGCTTGGCAGGCTTTCACGTACCTTTATACTAAAATGGTTGGCATGAAGAAGAAAAGTGGAAATTCTACCTAAGATTGGCTTCGTGATTTAAATCACATTTTTAACCCAGTTACAAATAGGTAGAAAGCTAGAGTACTAACACATTTTTTTTAAAAAAAAATCTTACTATGAGTTCAAACTTTTACTTTATAGCATTACTTTGTTTTCAGAATTTACGTGAGCCAAAAAGCTTTAATCAGAGTGACAAAAGTACCACCTCTAATTAGATACAGTAAGCATATGGGGTCAAAATGCAAAAAGCATCAGATCACAGAATCGTAGAATGGTTTGGGTTGGAAGGGACCTGTAAAGGCCATCTCATCCAACCCCCCTGCAGTGAGCAGAGACATCTTCAACCAGATCAGGTTGCTTAGAGTCCTGTCCAACCTGACCCTGAGTGTTTCCAGGGACGGAGCATCTACCACCTCTCTGAGCAATTTGTTCCAGTGTTTCCCCAGCCTCATCACAAAAAAAAAAAAATAAAAAAAAATCTTCCTTATATCTAGTCTAAATCTAACATCTTTTAGTTTAAAACCATTACCCTTGTTCTACTGCTACAGGCCCTACTAAAAAAAAAAATTATCCCCATTTTTCTTACAACCCCCCTTTAAGTATTGAAAGGCCTTGGTTTTTACATGATGCTTTCTTACAGCTTTTTTTTGGCAGGGCATTGCAGCTTCTGAGCACTGATACTTCATGATTTAATAGCCTTCATTGTTACTGAATGAATCCCAGCGTAGTGTGCAGGACACTGCAGAGACTAAGAATTACAAGACACCTTGCCCGGATGTACTGGTCAGGTTGGGATGCAGACACTGGCACCCGAAACTTTAAATGGGTATGCCACGAGTAGGGGAGAGAGATTGCAGGAGCGGAGCTGGGTAGTATCTTGGTAGAGTTGAATTCAAGTAATGATGGTGTCTGAAACTGTTAACAGACCAGTAAGAGCAATACATCTGTCCTTAGGCAGCTTTCCTGTGATGCTTTGGCTGGATACTCTTATTTTGTCAAAACTCATCTAGAACCATTGTTTGGTGTGGACAAACAAATGCTTTGGTATCTCAAAGTAATTGATGGTGTCCGCATCTACTGCGGTCTCACGTGTAACGCACAAGGTCATTAAACTTTTTTGTTTTTAGTTAACGAAAGCCTACCTCAAGGACCCTTAGTAGCTCAGGGCCTTGGAGGCAAAAGATGCAGACACTATTCCAACTGTTACTCTTGTGAGGGACTCCACTGAGTCAGTACCACATAATTCAATCACCTTCTGATAGTATCTTATTGGAATTCAGGTCTATTGCAAATTCAGCTTGTAGCTTTCAGGATCACTATGTTGAAGTCAAGATAGTCTCAAAGGTACTGGAACAGATGTCAAATACTTCTATGAAGACTTCTTTGCATTTTAGTACTCCCCACTTCAGCCTATCCTATCTCCTTTTCAGGCTTGTTCCCTAGCACCGATCCGCTCCTCCTCTTCGTACAGAGAATTTATTTATAGATACACTGGTGACTCATTTTTCTGCGATTACACCTACCCATTTTCTTTCCTTGTTCCTCTTCCTTCAGCTTGATTTATAGCAGTGCCTCCTCTACCTTCAACCTCATTGATATGCCAAGATAAGGCAGCTGCTGGATGCACTAGACTAGTTAAGTGCTGTTTCCAGACCTTCCCCATTCCAATGCTTTCTTTCCAATGCCATTACCATTTCACCTATGGAACCATCTAGTTGCGCTGCGCATACCATTTAACTTGGGCTGAGCAAAGACTTTCTTATCTAGATGACAGAAAGTGAAACTCAAAGGAGAAAAGATCCAGTTCAAAGGTAAAGGCAGCAAGAGCACATTATGGGAAATAAGGGCTCCAGTTAAGAGTCACCATCCACCCCAGATGTACACAGTGATGTAATTAGAGGTATAGCTGGTTTCTTTATCTGCTGAAAGGCAGCTCATTGTTTGAGAGCTTTAGCAGCGCTCAGGAAACGTTGACAGTTTGAGCCAGCATTAGTTCTTTCTAAACGAGCTTCTCTCTCAAGCGAAGAGGTCAACGTGCAAATAACAGAATGACAGCGCCAGTGCTTTTGAGGTACAATTGCGCAGCCTCCTGCTTGTATAGCAATTGCACGTTTTCCAGCTTAACTAGGCAAAATGGGTCACTGCTGTATCAGCTGGTGTCTGGCGAGGGCTGAAGAGTAATTGGGAGCCAGAAAAAATGGTCATGTTGATGACTGGAAACCTGCCATTTCAGTCTGTGGGTACAGAATCTAATGTCTGCAATGAAAATAATGTAAAGAGGCAAATCTTACCATCTGCTGCTTTTCGGTAGTGGTAAAAATGTCCTAATTAACAGGAAATGTCTATTGTACTATGAATAATACAGTTTTTCATTGGGTTTACAGGGAAAGAAAAGTCTTGTTTAGAGTAAGAAAACAAAGAAGAGCAACAATAAGATTTAGCTCCTCTTCGCCACAACCCTGAAAGCTTTAAAGCTCAGTTCTGTTCTCTTCACTAGGTTTTTGTCTTTCTCCCCACATCCCCCTACTGTTAACTGGCATGCTGTTCATTGAAGGATAGTCATGGGAGCCAGACTTACAGCATTTGTTTGTGTGCCTTAACAGATCCTGTCTGTTGCATAATATTGCTTGCCTGTAGCTCTGTCAGAAGAAGGCAGGCAAGACCTCCAGGCTTCCTGTCGGCAGAGCACTGTAGAGCTAAATCACTGCAGTGTCTGTGGATCCCAGACAAGAAGCCTGGACAAATATGCATTTATGTTTGATTTCTTTTAGTATCTTTTTCTTCCACAGTTTTCATCTTTGTATGTTGTCTAGTCTTTGCAGATGATTGTAAAGCAACTACTTAAAGTTTGTGGCTAATCTATTACTACCTTACTACTCTGAGTATTGTGCCAAATAAAACTTCAATGCTGTACAACACTAATATCAGCCACAATATTACTAACATCTAAGAGCAATTCAGACTGTATATATGATATTCAAAAAACGAGTGTAACTGCTTGTAATACTCGCTTTTGCTTCTCGAATGAATCTGCCCAAAAGTGGCTTTCAAGCTGCATTAGGTTCTCTGGCTAGTAGTAATTTGATCATAAGTGATGTGACCTTAGGAGTTCTAGGCTTACCACGAGTGATGGCATACATCCCAGAGATCTTGCTGGTAAAAGTTTATGCAAGTAAGTTCATTTAGTTTGACAGCGTGGTGGGAGGGAGCAGGAGGAGTAGGTATCACATAAGTGAGCTCAGGGAGAAGAGTGCTATCATTTACGTCACTAAGTTTAAAATGCAAAACTTGCAGATGTGTCTACATTGAAGAGAATAAAAAATAATTGTTAATGTCTTTCCCAGACTATTAATAAGATGTCACCTACATCCTTGAAGATAACTCTCAGACAGCTCAGAGAAGGAGCTTCCATGAGCTTACAAGACGTACTTACGATGGAATACAGACTGAGCCAAGCGTGCATGGTGAGCAAGCAGCCTAGCCCTTTGTCTCGTTCCAGCCACAGAGGGGTAGCAAGTTTATCAGAGGCTAAGTTCTGTATAGATTACAGCAAGAGATCACAATTTATAGGTTTTAATTGTCAGCATCTTCATGTGTTTGTCAGATTGTCACTTACTTTTTTTCTAGTTCCATGTCTTTATGTGCAACTCAGAGGAGATGACATTCATGATGGCCAGATGGGAATGGTAGAGGGCGTTTGTTAAAAAACCAAACCTATGATAGTGGTACAATACAGAAATTTTTGTATTTGGACCATAAAATTTTAAAACACTGGTGTTCTTGAATAGCTATCCTATTTAAATTGCTTAGTCTTCAGTTCCTATCAGCAGGATGTGAATAGTTGTATATCACTGCCATTCAGGGGTGCTGTGATAAATTTATTAAAGAAAAAAAAAATTTTGGTACATTTTGTAGTAAGGGCTGAGTACTTGGATAACATAAAAGGAAGTGATCGTTTCAGTAGAACAGAGTTCTTAACTGAATTATCTGAACTAATTCCTCATAACAAGGATGCCATGGAGAAGCTTTATTAGCTTTGTCACATTTTAAAATGTTAATCACAAAATCATTTAAGGAGATACATAAAGTTCTTAAGAAGAAAAAAAGAGTGAAAGTGTACCTAATTATGTACCTAATTCCGCTGGGTTGTAGTGCCCAACGGTATCCATATCTTTCCTGAAACTAGTGTTGTTTCTCCATTACCAGTGAAGCATTCTTAGGGATTTAAACGTTACATTTGAACTTCTTATAAAAAAACCTGGAAGTTTCCAGGATTCCATTTAACTGCAGTGTGTTCCAAGTATGCAGAATGTATCACAATTTCAAAAGACTGGCCTTGCCCTGAAAAACTTCTGATCCTACACACCTTAGCCCCCGTCATGCAAAACTCTTCAGAAAAAACTTTGTGAGCTGTAATACAGAGAAGGGGCTTGCACTGCATAAAAGTTCACTGATCAACTACAGTTCAACAGCTGTAGCTGCACTTAAGCAAGAGGCTATAGAGCTCTTAAAAAGTAAAGAGAACGTAGAACTAGATGAGAGCAGTACAAGTGGGATTTAACTGAATCTTGAGAACTTGCATTTTTGCCAGAAGCGGGATAGGGAAAGATGAAATAAATAGAATCTGTCATGTTACAGCTTTTTTTTTTTTTTTTTTTTTTTTAACCTTTTTGAGGGGCCCTAACNAGAGGTTAAGACAAGCGCACGCAGCAACAGCCCAGAGAACACTTCCCAGCTTGCTACAGTTTTGCTTATTTGACTTCAGTACTGCCAAAATTTATTATTGTTCCAAAGTGTAACAGCCGAGTTGTTTCCTTTCTGTAATCTCAGTTTCCTAACACCATTTATTCACTTGGTAATGCAGCACCGTGAAAAGGTTTCACCAGTTCAGTGGGAAAGTTTAAGATATATTTAGTGCTAACAGTAGTGAGTAGCTATGTGTATCATTTGTGCATCCCTATTTAGTGTTACCACATAGCTGGTTCAGTCAGCTAGACGATGGTTTAAGACTCAAAGTCAGGAACGACTATTTGCATAGAAAATTGTTAGAACAGAGACTGCTTTCACCCATGCCCAAAATATCTCTGTACAGAGGTGTCTTACTGTTAAAAAACTGTGCACGTGAACCTAATGTTAAATAGTTGAGCATTTGAAGGCGTTGGTCAAGGTAGGTAGTAGTACAAGTAGAGCAGCAGCTCAGCAAGTTCACCCGGGGTACCGGCAGATTCTGTCCTTGGTTGTACTGCTGATTCACTATGCAGTTTGTCAGACCCAGCGTCACATCTGTTCAAAGCTGTAGTAATTATTTATGTACTGTTCCGCACAAGATGAAACAAAGCAGAGATGTTTCCTTTTCCAAGGAACCTGCAGTACAGGACATCTGTATGAATAACACTTCAGGGTTGAGGGACCCTGGCTTTTAATTCACACAGTTATATACTCGAGTATGTATTATCACCTCCTCTTTTTTTATAGCTGCCTTTATAAAGTAGGTTAAAATCCACTTGAGCAGTGGGTATTAGTATGAGTGTTCACTATTAGTGTTTTGAAGATAGACTGGGGTGAGAGATACAAAGGTTGTTTGTACAGCATGGAAAAAGTTTCTGATTTTAATTAACTAATCTTTAGCTAGTTAGAGAGAGACTCCTTCAAAGAGTTTGCCACGCATGTTGAGAAGTACGTGGTTCTCGTTGTGCTGGTAATGGGGACAAAGCTATCTTAAAAAGATTATTCCTGGGATGTATTCTAAATCACCATATAAGCTGCTGAAATGTCATTATTCAGGAAGTGACATACTCCACGGGAGTCAGATGAACACCAAATTCTCACGTGTAACGCACAAGGTCATTAAACCATCTGGGCATGCGACAAAGGACATAAGCAAATCCCTTGTCAGTATGGCCAGTAAATTACACAAACTGCTTGTAAAGAAAGAAGCTGCAGTTGGGAAGTTTCTCTTTTACGTAGGATGATGCAGCAAAGGTTTAACTGTATCAGGAGAGTTAAAAAAACCAACACCCTAACAAACAAAGACAAAAGACCAGAGATCCAGCTGCACTGAGGAGATTGCTGCACTGATTTTAAAGCCAATAAGAAAAATTTGTTCTCGAAGTACTTTTGCACTCTGCTTACTGCAAATACCTTGTTCTCAGATTTGTCTTAAAATTGTTTCTCTTGTTTAAGAGCAGTGCAAATTCTCACTCAAGATCACTTTTGTAGTCAGCTCTAATCTCGGAAAACATTATCCAACAATGTGCTGAGCATCCTTTTTAATAGGAAGCAAGATTATTAAGTATTTCACAGGTTCAACCATAGTGAATAAAAGTGAAAACAATAAAAGTGTTAATTAAGAATTAGCTTTTACATACCAAGCATTTAGGAGCCAGCTGTTGACCCCGTCTACCACAAACAGATCTACCACAGAGTAAAGTTAAGATGTAATAATCAGATTTTAGTTTTTGAAGATTGTTTTACAGCAGCAATGACTATAGGTCAAGTATTAATAACAGCTTTTATCTGCTTCAAACCATGATTTTAATAGGCATGCTAGGGAAGCAGTTTGTTTAAAAGCTTTTTAAACCTGCTTTGACCTGAGGTCAAAATTTCATTTTTCTCTTAGTTTTCTTTCAACCAGACTGAAAATTTGCTGGCAAACAGTCTTCCCCATTTATGATTCTTGCAATTGGAGCTCTAAAGAAAAATCAAATCCCTTAAAGCATGAAATACACAGATCATGTTTCATCAGTATTTTCCCATGTAATGGTAAAAGTAGTCTTTGAACACTTCAGGTATCCATTTTTCACCTTGATTTATAGAGTAATAACATAAACTAAGAAATGCATAGCTCTGGGTAATTTCCAAAAATTTTGATTTTTCTAATTCTTAGTGCATGAGAAGACTGGTCATTTTTGGTCAGTGCCCAGACACATCAGGTAGACCACAATCCCACCAGCCTGATGGACAAAAATCTGTTAAATTAGCCTCCTAACTGTTTGCACAGGGCTGTACGGTTCAAATGACATTGCAAAGGCCTTGTGCATGCTGCCGATCCTGCAGAGATCTCACCTCTGTACGGCTTCTGCCCTCCCTCCCGCGGTGCTGGCAGATGCGAGCCTTACCCTGGGCACACAGACCCCCTGCAGTCAGTGAGCAGGGAGACAGGTTTCATTGCAGCTAACAGAATTTCAGGTGCGTTTTGGCTGTGCTGAACGAAGCTAAGCAACAGAACACGAATTGAGGTCCAGTAAAGTCACTGCTACTCAACAGAGGGGGTTTGGATTTTGTTTGGTTTTTTTGTTTTTTTTTAAAGGTAAAAAACCCAAGAGCAAACCCTTACCACAATGTGTGCATTCAGTTACTTTTATCTTAATGAGCTTCCCTTAGCCTACCTTAGAAGTCTTCCGAATTTTTTTTCTTTCAGTGATTGACACCTCAAGCTGGAGAAACACAAGATATGCAGCAGTTAATGCAGAGAGGGAATGTTTTCACAATACTATTAGAAAACAAATATTAACTCATACAGGATTAAAGATCTCATTGGAAACACCATTGTGATCGTTCAGTTTATCCACCGGAGTAAAACTGGCCACAGATCCACACAGAAGGAGTAACTTGATGACACAGTAGTGCCACAGGGTGGAGAATGATCGGCATTTACAACTGTATTTCAGAGTTGAAGCTGTAGTAATATACACATGGATTTCCCCCCCCAGCCCCCCCTCTAGTTTAAGGCATCTCTAGTCAGTGTTGTCTTTTGTGGATAACAGTTAAGATTGTTTTGGCCAGACTGTGAACTTCAACTACAGCTGAAGAAGATCACTAGATAAGTACTACTCCAATGGAACAAATGTAGTTGATTTAAGACAATTACCTATTTTAACCCCAAACCAATCAAGGACTTCACATCACAGTATTTAGAATTAACTTGTAGGACCATAACTTTTCAGTAAGCTGGCCAGTTGAATGACCTAGTAAAAATCACTCTTTTCCAGCACATTTCTTTTAATTTATTGCCCACATGGATTGGGCTCTACTCTCTGTGGAATTGCAGCTTCTATCTATATAATGGATTTCTTTCCAAAATTAGCATTTATTTGTACCCAAGAAGTCCTCAGTCCTGTATTTGCCCGTAAATGGGTGCTGGGCTCTGTGTCTCCTTTCTCTTTGGAGATGCAAGCTAAAGAGTTGTGATGCGTGTATATCTCCAGCTACAGGAATAGTAATTAATGCAGTTGTCTTTTGAAAGGTACTTATTTTCTAGGTGTTTCCCAAATGTTGGTTATAGAGAGAAAAGTTAAAAAGCAGTTTTCAAGTCACATTTTTTACCACAAACTGCCACAATGCCTGTCTTTTGATAAGACACAATCTTTAGGAGGGTGTTCTTTCCACTGAACTTAAAATTCCAACTCTTCTGCACATTTCTCATCCTGAACGCCTTTAGTTTAGTCACCAAGGATGAAGTCTGTTTAGAAAAAACATGACAACTTACCAAAACTCAGCTGTTATTCTTCAAAATATCTGGTCTTTGTAAGCATCTTCTGGCCACACATCTTTAGGACCACCCTACTCCAATGTCCTTATTAGAATGGACAAGCAAATAAATTCTGTTCTCAGCAGAGGAAGTTGGGTGGTGTGTCCTGCCCGCCTCCCCTCTCAGGGTGCAGGTGCATCTCCAAATCAGGCAGTGATACCACACAGCTGAGGGAACCTGTGGTGGGCAGTCAGCGCATCCTAGGGAGTCGCGGTCACTGTAGCTGTGCTTTTTGAAATTACACAGATTTCACATTTTGAATAGTGCCTGGGCAGGTTTTCTTGGGGCCAGAAAAGTGCTCAGGAGGACGTGCTGGAATTCCATGGATGTTGGTCATTTTGACGCACAACTAAACCCTCTAGTCTTACCACTGTTTGCTAGTGCAGCCAGTCTTGCTGACATGCCTTCAACAGTCCTGCCCTACAAGGAACGTGTTTTGAGAATTGGTGTTTTCTTGTTACACTTTTACACGTGACTCATTCACTGATGACTTTAATCTTCAGTGGTGTGTATTTGTCTGGATGCAGCGGAAGGTGTACAGACTAAGATTATACAAGTCTTCACAGTTCAATCTGCAGTATCTGTCAGTATTTACAAATAAATATTCTTGATTTTCCCATGAAGATACTCTGCTTTACTCTTTCCTCATAAGTTATTTCATTATTAGCTTACATGATGTGTTTAAATTATCTCCAGCCATCCAAGACCTACTTTGAGTCATCCCCTGTACTCTCCCAAGGGTCAGATTTTGCAGAGAGATGTGAAAGCCCTTGCCCAAAAGGAGCATCATGATGTGCTGTTCCCAGGGAAAAACCAGAAGTGAGGCAAGAGAGTAGTGGGTCTCACAGAACGCACTAATTTCAGGTGTATTCCTTCAAAGCTCAGGCTGCTTCTGAAGTGATCCGCTGTTCCTTGTATCATCAGGCAGCTCCCCGCTACGTCTCTAGACAGGTCACAGCTCAAGAATTTTTATTAGAGTAGAAATACGTATGTTACAACACGGGTGTTTTCTCCAGAGTATATTGATTTTCCTCCCCCGTTTATTCACTGCAGTTGTCTGTCTGGATGTACTTTGAAGTCATTAGAGTAATTAGAGAAAGTTTACAAGTAACTTCTGTGTTTTCACACTCCCCCGGCAGTGCTGATCGACAAAGACCAATCCCCCAGATGGAAGCCAGCTACTCTAGAAGAAGTCAGTGATGAATTTGTGGACGATTGTTTTAAGCCATTGGGAAACAAAGATCTCAAGTTGTAAGGATCAAGCCTATCGACACCCGTACATCTGCTTAATTATATCTACTTGATATAAACAGTTGTAGTACTGTGATAAAGTTTGACAAGAGTCTTATAGCTGGCCTGAGATTCGCAAGGCCTGTTTTTTGCATTCAGGAGCCGTCTCTTTTGTTATGCTGCCGTAATGACAAAATAATCAAATCTCCGCTTAATAAGGGGAAAAATTATTTCAAGGCAAATTGTTACGTCTACTGCTTTACACAATGATTAACACTTAATTTTTTGCATCTCCTCTTAGTTTAGGAGGAACCTCTGGGGGAGAGAGCATAGTTAAGAGCTGACCTAGTAAGAGGTCAGCAGACCTTTGTGTTCTTGGCTCTGTCACTGATCTGTTAAACTGGGGTTGTGCCTCAGATTCTTCTCCACAGAAGGAAAATAAAATATACTCGAAGCTTTACAACAGTCAGAGCTATAAAGGAAAATGCAAGACATGCTAAATCCATGGTGTTAAGTACTCTTTTAAATAAAAGGTCAGACTGACGCATTCTTACTCTGAGACCAAGAAATTGTTCTACTGATTTAACATTTGCTGGTGTTCAGTCTTGCTATGTGATGTAGATGTTGTTTCATATGTCATAATACTGCCAGAGCCTAGAGCATACTTCTGTTCCCTTGTAAAACCATTTTTTTTAAATGCCGTTAAGGTTGATTGACCTGCATAATCAGTTTTTCATGCTTTCAAAAATCGCTAGTTTTTCCCGGTCTTACAGTGAGGAAGAACTGCCTCAGCCCTCGTGCTGACCAGCAGGCAGCACACGTCCCGCTGCTGTTAGTGATTGCCTCATGCCCTCAGTGCCCCTGGTACTGCGAGGGGCGGGAGTTTATCTTACCAACTCCTCTTCCTTTTTGCCTGGGCCCGGGAACACCCTGTCTGCAGGGTGGAATATTTGTGTGCAGCCAGGGGTACGCAGCCGTACGCACTGACGGCACCCAGCGGGGAAGACACGGCACACCTGCTGCCACGTGAGTCGGATAGGTCTTTACACAACAAACCTGTTTGTTGGGATCGACACGTAAATACGCATCAAAGCCCCTTTGTTGTTCGTGCGTTAAAGGTTGCTGGGTTCGGATACTAATCATTCTTGAAATTGTATGGCATCACTAAAGCTCCTTGATAGAAGTACATTTTTGTGGGTAAAATTATTTTTTCTGTTGTGTTTGCAACGCAGAGCTACTGATCTTTGTTCAGCATGAAGCATGCATGCTTTTATGGCTAGCCAAATCGGGTACCGGTATCTCCTCCGGCTTGATTCTGCAGTTACAGGCAGGTCACAGATACACAATTTTGGCTTCTCTGAATGATGAACCGCTGAGAATAAAGGAAGAAAACTTTTGTTCAAATAACGTAGTCGGTGATCAGCCCTGCGGAATGAAAAGGCAGAGCTACAACAGAGCTGGTACGGAGTTTTCTGTGTGGGGCAGTTTTTATTACCCACAGTAATGCTCTGCGCTGGCTTAAGGCTCCTTCCGTCCTGGAAGCTGTTGCCAGGAAACAAAGTCCAGGAGGCTCAGGCACCAAGGTGAACTACTAGATTGACTTTCAAAGAAACAGAGGTGAGCAAAATCAAGAAAAAAATGGCACCTTGCTTTGTCACTAGAGTCTTTAAGATAAAACTGTTAAAATTTCAGCTGCCCGTTAATGTCACCACGTACGTATTTGCTGTGAGACAGTTCCCGAATTTGTTTTCAAAAGCAGTTGAGAAATCTTTAGGGTAACTTCTGAAAATATGACTTGTTTCTACCTCATGCTGGTTCTGTAGGAAACCCCCCCTTATTTTTGAAAATTTTTGTAGGTTTTAGATTCTTAAGCAATGGCTATTTTTAATTCATTTTTTAAAAATTGGTTCATTCCATTAGTTTTGTACAAAAGGAGCAATTTTCAGCAACTGTATTTAATGAAAACACAGTAATGCCCAGGGAGCAGGCAGCGTGCCCCCTCTGATTGAAAAGGCCTTACAGCGTTTCAGCAAGAGCGTACTTCTGAATCAATAACCTTTGACTGGCGTGTTCAGTTGCTTCCAAAATTTCTGTGAACGGGAATTATCCCAAGCTCATGGTAACAAGACCCTGTCCAACCTGTGCATTTTTAGCAAATAGAAGTCTTACAAGCAGATAGTAAGTTTAATTTTATTTGGTCTACAAGAAAATATTTTCCACAAAAAATATTGTAAAAATATATCATAGTGTGTTTTATTTGGGAATACTGATCTGTCTTACTACAGAAACATCAGGTTTACAAAGTTGTGCTGCAGTTAATGTGTTCTGAACCATTATTAGAATATCACGTCAGTCACATCGTACCCGCTCAGACTATACTTATGCTTCTGGGAAAAAATATAAAGCAAATCTATTTTTAACTCCCTAAACAGAAGTAAATGGTTTTGCAGAGTATGCCAGTCCCCCTTCATTACACAAAATCACGTCGAAGAATCACGGCAGTTTAGCTGGAAAGCCACTATTGGACTGTAGCAGAGAGCAATCCAATGATACATAAACAGATGGAGTTGGAGGCAGGTAAAGAATGATGATTTATGATTACGATGTATTAGTATTGTGCCTATTAAAAATATAGCAGATTTTTTGGAAAGAGATCTCCTTCAATCTCTGACCAGATTGTAGTGTTGAACAGATTTAATTTTTTTTTTTATTAAGGGTAAGCGTGTTACTTATTAAGGACAGTGTCTTGTAAAAGAGATGATTTTCCTGGTGAGAAGCTGTCTCCCTGACGTTTGTAAGCTTGTTCGCAAGCGCGTTTGCTTTCCCTTTGCTGCGTGTGCTTTCCCTGAAGTGCCAATGTCAGAGAAAGCATCATAGACCAGCTGGAACTGCGCTCCAGGCTGCGCTGAAGCTGCCGCAATCCTCAGGCATTACGGAGGAAGAGAAGTCTCGTGGCTGCAGGTGAGCGAGCGGTCGGCTGTAAGAAGCAGCAGGCGGTTCTGTCACCGTCGCGTTACGGGTGGCTCCCGGGGCAAGCGGTGCAGCAAGTACTCCGAAAGGAAGCTCGCTGCGATGCATGTTTAATTATACCTAGGTACCTTTCTCCTTCGGGGAAATTTTGGGTGTTTATCAGGACAGATGCTGTGACTTGAGGCTATTTTACCTCTTAATTTTGCCACTGCTGGACTGGGCAGTGGCAGCCTGCCAACGCAGGAGCTGCCTTCAAAAGCTCAGCTGGTGTTCTGACTCCAGAAGAGCGCCAGACGCTAAGCCTGCATCCGAAGAAGGGATGGGAGCCCCTGCAGCAGCAGCAAGCACTGTGGCACCCAACGCCCCGCGCAGCCACCGCAGGGCACGGCCGATACACCTGAATGCTCCGGCGCAGCCAGCGCCCTTTGCCATCGGCTCTGTGCCTGTACTGCCTACACCCACCGCTCTGGCCCGCAACGTCGGTGGGTTTGGGCCTTTTTTTTTAAAATGACCACCTTTGGCACTGTTAATGTTCCCGAAAGAATGGCTGGCTTTTACAGAACGGTTGGCTTTTTTTTGTGGTTTTTTTTGTAATAAAGCTTTATTTTAGCTATGTAAGAATAGAATTTTTTTTTTAATACTGTGGTTAAGAAATATCCAATTAATATGTACTGATCTGATCAGTGTTTTGGTTTTGCTTTGCAATACACCCCAGCATATGACATGGAGTCATACAGACAGCGCAAACATAGGGTATGACCTCATGGTTTACACTTCAGAGCTTCGAGGAACATCGCTGTTAGCAGTAGAATTTAAATGGGCCATAATACCGCAGTTCCACCTCGGATACAGCTTCGAGGAAGCCTGCATTACTTCAAAGAGGACAGCACTACAGCCGAAGCAGATTTTGTTCCCTTTTTCAGCAAAAGCCTGAGAAGAGTCTTAAGGAGCCAGGCCTAGTCTGGTCAGTGGGAACTAACGGCAGTCTCACGCTGCGTTACAAAAAAAGCGTTTTTCCCGTTTGCTCTCGCTAGCACCCCTTCCCCACAGAGGTGAATTTCAAATAATGCCGCTTGTGTCACAGAGTTTGCAGCACAGCCCAATTCACAGACTGTCTGACGGCTGAGAATAAGCTAAAGCTAACAACGGACACGGCCCTCCCTGCGCGCTTGCCAGCGCCTGAAAAAATCACGCTTGCTGTCATTCACTGGAACCACCCGTGCCTTTTAAAAATAGTAACAGGTTTTGCCAGCATGGAAAGTGTTTTTCTATAAAATGAAAACATAAAATGGAAAGCACTTTGATTTAGGAAAAAACCCTCTGTCTTAAACTGGCCGTTACAGAGAAAGGAGCAAACAGGCGCTCCAATCCCAAGCGTCTACAAGGCATCCACTTTGTATAAAATGTCGGCAAAACCGTGGCTTTAAGATGACTAATTCATCCCTTTCTTGGCACCCCCAGTGCTAGCTGCGGGCGCAGCGGGTCAGGCTGCAGGTCCCGCAGAGGCAGGGTGCCGCGGGGGCACGCGCGCCGGGTAAAACCCATAAAGACCGTGGCCCTTTAGCTTCGGGCCTAAGGCTGCCCCGCTAATTCAGCGCATGGCGCAGGCTTTAGGTGTCTGCCTTGCCGTGCAGAGTGTTGCCAGCGGTGAGGCCGTGAGCCTGCAGCTGCCGAAGGAAGGCTGCTGTCCCAAGGGTGCTAGGTCAGGGAGAAATTCTAGTGGAACTATGGTTCCCGTCCTACAACTTCGTTGCACCTTTGAAGGTTCATTTCACTGGTCACGTCAGCAGTTTTTGCACACCTACCCGGGTTACAGTACAAAATCAAAACAACCCCCTCACAAACCAGCACCCTAACAAAACCAACCAGAAACCCAAACAGCTTTGGTCTGAACACAGTGATCAGCTGTAACTGAACTATCTTACCGCAGGATTTTTTAGAATAGCCTTCATGCGTTTGCGGAAGCCAGAGCATCTGTTAATTATAACGCACTGTTTATCAATATTGTCATGTGCTCCCTGGTTCGCTTAAGGGCGGAAGTTGAACAGTATCATAATCCATATGGTTCCCTGAATACTGCTTGGGTTTATAAAACGCTTCTCCTCGCCTTCATTATTTTGTGGTTTACAGATTTAGTCAGGTCAAAGCAGCAGAGTAGAATTCGTGACCGCAGTTATCTCTGCTACTTGGAGACCTTGGTTTCACTTTAGGAGAACACGAACAAATTTACCAAGCCTGGGGAGTTCTTCTCTTTTCACCTACAAACAGGCTGCTGATTTTTTATGCATTACATAAAAATAATCCACGCTTTGTTCTTTGGGGCCTGTGTGGCAGTGCTTGTACGGTTGCAGGGCAGCCACATTCTTTTCATCCTCTTTTTTAACACTTAATTTCTGATCACATTCAACACATACACAGAATATACTCAACATACGGCTGATAACAAATGACACTCGATTAATAGACGCTACTGTAATCCAATTTGTTTCTTAGCAATGTAGATTAAAAGACAACTTTTTCTGCAGCCTCTCCTTGCAACCACGTTCACACAGCGGCATTACGCTCACATCGCAGCTGGTTCTACTTTATTTGCACGAGTACCAAACACAAACTGCGGAACAGACAGGATGCTCACTGCGACGACCGTCCTCACTGCTCAGGGCACGTCGCTCTCAATAAAAGGGATGTCGCTGTATTTGCTCTCTGTCACTGCCCACTGTTTCACCGCCTGATCAAGAATCTCACGGGAGAGACGGTGTGCGTAGTCCAGCACTATAGTGCTCGATGGACCTTTCTCATCCCCTTTCACTGCTATCAGTGATGATTTCTCCCCAGTGCATCCTCCGTTACCTTCCCCGATCCTTTCATCCTGGATAGCACTGGAACCTGGAAAGGCATCCTTGGATTTGATGCATCCCATGGTACATTTGCAAATGCAGCTGCAAAATTCAGGTCGACAGCATGTTTCGATAACCTGGACACGGTCTCCTTGTTGGATGCAGAGTGTGGCTGCTTCTTGCCAGGGGATCCAGTTATTTTCAAAGAACAGAAGGGCTCCTTTTGTGCTTCTTTACTTCTGAAGAAATCTGTCAAAATAGTTTCATATAAACACAATAAATGGTTTACCATTCTTGGTGAGCTCAAAGGAAAGCTAAATTCACTACAGACGCTTGTAGAAGCCACTTCGGTAAATCTCTGCACAGAGTGCATAAAATGTTTTTATCAGTAACATCCATCTACCACATGCAGGCAAAGCTTGACCTGAGTTCAAGCTGCCTTTGAATGCAATTCCCAGTGCGTGATGTAAGCCTTCTAGGAACATAAAGGTCTGAGGGAAAACAAATAATCTGTTTCTTCCAAACCGACAATGCAGTGCTCTTCCCAACCCTGGGAACAAATACTGTTTAACTCCAAAGACTGCTGCTGCTGCTAAAGAAAATAAAAATAAAATCCCAAACCAGCCCACAGAAGCCCCAGCCAGCCAGTGCCCAACAAGGGCCTTGTGTCATGGCTGTTGTACACCCTTTGCCAGGAGTGACACTAATTCTCACTGTCGTGCTGCTGTTGCTCAAGGAGGCTTGAGCACGGAGTCACAAGAAGGTGTCACGAGAAACAGGAGCTGCTGTTTGGTGTTTCCCTTCAGAGCTGAGGGACGGCAGCGGCCGCTGCTGTGTGCAAGGCAGCTCTGGCAGAGCTGGAGCACCGTCCTTCCTAAAGCAGGACAACTCTGTCTAGAGGAGGGAGATTGCGGAACGGAACACCCAACAGGGTCCTTCTGTCAAACTCCTCAAGAATCCGAATCGGCCAGCCCCAAATTCGGGTGTGGGTGTCATTTCTCAGGCTACTTTCTCTCCACAGGCAAAGCAGAACCTCATGATATGCCTGACTTTGCTTGGCATGAGTTTACCCGCTTCCCAGAGTTAATAGACTACCCGCCAAAACACAGCCCGCGCTGCGCAGAAACCGGCTGTACAGCTTCAGCCCATGACGCTGCACTAAGGTCAGCCAAAGTTAAAGATTTTTTTTTTTTCTAAATAGCCTTTGAAAACACAATCATGGCAAAGATGTTAAGCCTTTTTTATTTGTTTTATATTCTGAGGGAAACAGGGGCTCCGATCCAGTAACCTGATCACAGGCAAATACTTGCCAAAGAAGTCAGTCCCGTTTGCGGGCAGATGCTGCTTCACAGGTAGGACGGGACTTCCCCAGCCCAGCAGCTGACTCAGGAGAACCAGGTTCACAGTGACAAGCTCCACTCCTTCTCATAGTTCAGAAGAGTATCACTGCCTGGGTAGGAAGGAGTTTGTTTCTGTGCTAGCACTCAGCCGCGGTGGTGGGTGCTCCTGGCAGAAAGTCAGACCTGCAGGGCTTCTGACACCACGGAGTACGTACCAACGTTTTCGTACCTTTAGCTTTGTGTCAGAACATTTCAGCGTTTTAGAGGAATGTTTGTAAATCACTTCAGTAAAATTCAGTAAGTTTTTGTGCGCAACGACAGGCTGCAGCACGTGCCAGTGTACTTTAGAGCAGGCAGTACAGTTACCAGCCTGTGCCGTCAGCCCCGCTGCGAGCATTTGCACTCCGACCCGGCACCGAGGAGAGCTAAGCACACGCAGAACATGCTTACAGGCCAGAGGCCAAGGAGATGTCTGAGAGCAATTCAGACACCTGAATAATTCAAAACTTTCTAATAGTGCCTGTCTAATTTCAATACTTACCATTAATAAAACATTAGTAAAAATAATTTCACTTGCTCTTTCAGACAAACACGTAGCTCCAAGTGTCTGGTACGGCAAGAACCACTAACAGCACCTGTAACGCAGCCCTGCCCACACCCGAAAGCGGCACTCCTTACCCAGCCGAGGGAATGCACAAGCTGCACGGGGAGGTACCCAGATACGCTGTGTAACGCTGCTGGTAGCAATCAGAACCTTTAGATTAGATATCATGTCCTCCTTAGGCTGAGCCAGAAGAGTAGATTTAAACCTCAGATTCCCCGCCCATACAAACGCTCTACGCCACAGCAGATAAAACGTTTCATCCCCAACATTTTATTTAATAACTAGTCAGATCTGGATTTTTTTAATCGAAGTTTGAAGCCCTATTCTTTTACGTTATCCTTTTCCTGCACTTTTTAGAGGAGGTCTGTTAAACGGGAGCCAGCTTTAGTTGGTATTTCATCATTAAGATGTTTCTGTCCTCTGTTTCCTTTCCTTTTCTGTTTGGGGACACCAGCGGGTGAGTTAGCGTCCAGCAAAAAGGAGGCGGGAATGCCAGCAGAGAGAAGACAAACATCTCCTAAAGCAGGCAGGGAGAAATTCCCTCGGTCAGCATCCTCCTCTGCAGGATTTGCCTCTGTTCCCACCTTCTTCCCTCCACCTTTTCATTTGGGCTAAATCAAAGGTTTGTGACTGTCCTGCCCAGAGAAAGGGGCAGGCTACAAAACTTCTAGACAGCAAGGCAGGCAAGGCAACTAAATTGTTCCAAATTGATAAATTGATTACTAGTTGAGCTTAAAAGCAAAGTTATCGACCCTAGTTTAAATTCTTGACTGTTGCTCATTTCATTATTTATAGAGCACAGCACTTTCCAAGTCACTGCAGTAAGTTTTATAGTTTGTCTGCTCGAGTTAATAACAGCTGCATAATTGACTGCAAGCGAAGCTGCCCTCAATCTTCTGACTGCTTTCTTGGCTTTCTGACGGGGATTTTAACATCTCTAGCTTTCCTCACAATGCTCACACCCTCGGGACGGGGGCGGGGCAGGGGGAGTGGAAACCAAGTCATTTTACTCCAAGCACAAAGTTTCAGTAACTGCCCAGGGCAAATGTGTCTGATAGGTGCCTGTTTCTTTCAGTGCCCAAGCTCTAAGTCGCTGCCAGTTGTGTCTCAGGAATCACTGCGCAGACGGTTCAAGGCTCAGGCCAAAACCTCTGCAGATGCGGCTCCCCGCGGGACAAGCTGCCGCGCTTGGCCAGAGACCGGGCTTCGGGAGCTGCAGTCCGCTCCCTTACACTGTCAGCCAGGAGTTGAAGCACCACCAGCACAAACCGTAACATCGCTTCTCTTTTTAAAGACCGATTTTACAGTAAGTGAAATGTTGATTTAATTCATCTGAAAAATACAGGTTCCTAGTTGTGCTCAATTTCAGTGGACATACAGTCAATAAGCTTTTAAATACCTCATTTACCTTCAATACTGTGAATACCGTGCATTGTTTTAAGAAGAGTCCTGAAAACAATCGATTCCCTTCCATATCCCTGGAACTGGAAGTTCCCAAGGACGAGTTCAGGTGTTGTTTCACCCATTCTGTTATTTACTACACGGGCGCACTGTGGTGATACAAGGGAGAGGCGATACGGAGGGAGCCGTACCACCCAGCTGAACTCACCTTGCACACGAGGGCTAAGCAGTCTCTGTGCCAGCCTTGCTAAGTGTTTCCTGCCAAGGTAAGTTCATTTCTAACTACTGAAGGAAACAAAACAATGGTAAAAAGGTGCCTGCAATTCACTCTTACACAATGTAAAATACGGGGGAAAGGCATTACTAGCATAACTGCAGTTTTATTTGAGTAAATGAGACTTTTTAAGGTATTAAAATCATCATAAGAAATAATTATGAAAGAATAAATATGAGCTATCAAAAAATAAAAGTTTCACCTGCCTCTCTGGAATAGATCTTCACATGATGAAGTGTGTGAAGGCATAAGAGAAAGGGTTTTGCTGCTACACACCATCTCTAGTTGTCACAGGCAAAGAAGTTCCTGCTCCCATTTAAATGGTTTCCATCCATAAGGCCTTTGAAAAAAACTTCCCTTGAAGTTCAAACCTCTACTGCAAGGAGTCATTTTCTGTTAGATATAACTTGCTGTTATAGCAGTCACCGGATTAAAAATAAGTCATACTTTTCAAAATAGCTTAGCGCAGCTTTGCCCAGTTGAACACAGCAAGTAATTTCTGCTGTGACAGAACCCAGCTCCTCAGTTTCCAAACTTTTAGGTTCAAATATGACTCCTTGAAACCCTCCCCCAGCCAGGGAGGCTTTTAGTTTTTTCCTCTGTATCCACGAGAGAAGCTCAGCATGCCGCTTACCGAGAACGTGTGTGCTTTAGCAAGCTGTCCCGCTCGTCCCCAGTACCGCACAGACAGCTTCAGGACTGCGACTCTGCAAAGGGAACCAGTAAATAACACTCAGCACTTGTGAAGATGTCAAAGTTATGAATTACTACAAAGTTAGGTGGATCGCTAGTGCTGACCTTGCAGAAGTCTGCCTGCCTGTTCACCCCGAGTATTTGACTTTGATGAAGGAAAAAGGATGACACAGCACTTAAGAAATTAGATTGAATGGCAGGCTGCAACAATTTATGCACGGCACCTACTCCTGGGCGTACAGGGGCCACTGCCTGCGCAAGTGCCTCCTGCACCACGTGCGGGATGACAACTTCCCTCCGCAGCAAGTCCAGCTAAGGACTGTTTCAGCCAAGATCCAGGAAGGGTAATACGCCAGCATCTGGAGCGCCCCATCTTCTGCCTAAGCTTAAACGTTCTGCCCCGTTTTCCCTTCTCCCTCTCAGATCCTTTGCCGACACCTGGACCTTTATCATCCACGTGCATAGGGAGAATAGTCAGACAATCGCAGTGGGATAATAGTCAGACAATCACAATGCTGTCATTACCCTGGAAACAACAGATATTGCTCTTTGTAACAAAGATAGTCAACTAACTCAAGGCAAGTGACCCAACTGACATGCCAGCAGAGGTAAACCAAACAGCATTTAGGCATCCAGACCTCTGAACTGCACCTAGTCATGTTAAATATTTACATCCTCCATGTAATAATGGAGAGAAACAGAAACCCCGAACATCCTTCGTCTGCCTTTCCTCTCCCTGACAAGGTGGGATGTTACTCACAAGGATCCATGATATCATGCTTATGTACGTTCTGTGGTTTTGAAGGGAGCAATGGCACATAAATGGCAGAGGGATGAATCACTGCCTTAGTGCGCAGCATCGCCTCCATCGCTGTGGGGCTTGAAGGCTCCCCGGGCAGAGCAGCCCCAGGCAGGGGCTCTGAAAGCACTCCAATCCACCAGACTGACACTTCCACCTCTCCTGAACATCCAGTTGTCTGCAAATCCTACCGAGCAGATACGCTGGAGTAACATTTATTATAAAGTCTCCTTCTAACCACAAGAAAAGGAAGTTTAAAAAAGCTAGAGTTCTTTTAAGACAAGCACAATTCCCAAGATCCAGCTATCTTGGGCAATCACTGAAAGACCTAAATACCCCAAAAACAACTCAGCAACAACTTTGTGGATCGCAACAACAGAGACCACAATCAGAGGCCTCATTCCTCGCAGGGCCGTCCTCTCCTCCTCCTGGCGCTTACTGCCAACAAGAGATAAGAGTTACAGATTGGAAAGGGCTGGATGCAGGAACCGCAACCAACTGCTGTGCAGGATTAGCATGTAAATGCACGTCTCCCGGTTATCTGTGTCAGGGTACACGCTGCCATTTCAAAGGCTTGGGTTCCCCCCACCCAGGGCCAGAATGGATAAAACTTTTCAGGCTGCTAAACCAGTTTGGAACCGAATGGGGAAACAACGCGCTCACTTGTCAGAATCAGGCATGACCTCTCACTTACTTTACAATGCTTTTCAGGAAGAGGACAGTTGGTGTAGCAAGAAAAGGTGAGGTACAGCAAGGAACCTTTAGGTGAAAATACCAACAGTTCAGCAAACAGCAGTGCAGCAATGCTAGGAGGTACAAGTCCTCAGCGGCTGTAAGGTTAGTTTTCATCCAGGAAAAAAAGTCTTATTAAAAGTAAAGAACATCATGTGCTTAGTAGCTGTCTGATTTCATGAAAGTAAAGCTGTATCCAGCCAGCCTGCCCTGAAATCCTCCCTTCTCCTTCCAGTACAGCGGCTTATTTACCAGAACTGCATGCGGCTTGGAGAGCAGCCTGAAGGCAAGAGAGAAGGAGGATGCTGAGAACTTCTTACAGGTTCTGCTCTCATTTAACTTAGCTGCTTGTCCAAACAACTCTATATACTTCTATTTTGGAGAAAAATACGTACAACCTATTAATTCTGCTTGATTTTTCAATGCCTGGTGGTTTCTTCCCCCTAATGTCTCAGAATACAAGCAAGCAGACATTTATCAGTAGACTCTCTGCCAGATCGTGGACAAGGCAGTCACTAACTCAAGGTGCCCTCACACAAATGGGAGTGGGATGCCTAACATTTATGAATGCCTGTTGTCTGGATGAGTAAGAGTGGACAAATAGAGTTTCCTTAGCAAGTGAGACCTCAGAGCGTGGTTGTAGAAGAAAGGGCATGAAGAAGATGCAGAGCTTCTCAGAAGCTTTGTCTGCAGGAAGTTCAGCCAAAACTGAAGGAACCCAGCTACAGAAATTAGAGAAATGCCTCTGTTCAGAGGAAGGAAAAACCAGTAATGGTCATGGAGGAGATCTGAAACTCTCCAAGAACTCAGACCCAAACACAAAATAATACCCAGAACTGGTGAGCAGAGACGGAATACAACAAACAGATACGAAGTTAGTAACATACATATATAGCTGTTTCCTTGCCCCGTGTAATGTGGAAAGATACTGGTTCAACACATCTTCCAGCAAAGCCCACAGTTGTTACAATTATCAGCCCACCATCCGTATGTATTAGCTGCGAATCTATAGCCTGGACAAGTCCACTACAAATATTTTCCCCACAGCTGGGAAAATGCAAGGCGTACCACCAAGCGGTGTCAGAGAGACCAGCTGAGCCCCACACCAAGGCCAGACTGCTCTGAAGCATGGCCCTGGGTTGAAATGAAGCAGCCTGTTAGTTTATTACAATGCTGTGGCGCTGTTTTGAATGAACCGGAGCAGAAACTGCTATTTTCCTATATACAGCACAGAACTTCCACCCCAGTAAGTCAATCGTAGAGTCGCAGCCCAGCTATTAATAGCCCACCTTCAGGAACACGTTAAAACATCAAGCTACTCGCGCTTCTGCTAAAACTCAGGGTCTAGCCTTGTTTATAAAGTGTATTGCTGTCCTCCACAGGTGCCAGGCAAAGACAGGCTGCGCAGGCGACAAGCGGGGATGCACAGATCTTTACAAGCAAGAAAGCCCCTCCTTCTGTTGTCACTGGCTGCTGCCCAGCCTGGGGATCCTGCCAGCAAGAACTGATGAGCAGCAGCAGGTAAAACAGTGGTTCAGTATCTCAGTCTGACAGGGTCGCCTTTTATTGTAGTATCTGTCACAAGATTCAGCTACGAACATATGGAGCTGCGGATCATAAGGAACGGCTGAGGTACGCTGGCTTGCTTTGTGATGCCCTCACGAAGGCAAAGGCCTTGCTGGATTAAGGCAAATGAAAGTCAGAAGGAAGGAGACAGCCAGGCTCTGCCCAAGATCAACCAGAGAAGGGTACCAGGAAAGGAGCACACAACCCCATTCTGTTCTTTAATCTCCCTATACAGAAGCCAATTGTAAAAGTGGGAATCAGAATTAGGAATGCAACAGAAGACCCATTTTTCCACATCTCACATAGGAAGGCACAGGAAAACACAGCCCCACGTTTTAAAATCCCAGCTACGTTACTAACGATTGCCAGAAATCGGCTGAGGAGTAAGAACAAAGTGAGGAGTTAATGACCAGATGCTCAGGCTCTATGAAAGCTGCCCGGCACTGCAATAAAGAACTGCGTCACCACTGTCTCATGGCTCCCCCCGTATTGTTTTCTTGAAATCCATTGCTCCTAACATGCTAGCTTCTACTCTACCAGCACTGCCGCCTGCGTGCTGGGGAAGCGGGGCAGGCAGCGGGCAGGCGAGGCAGCCGTGCCCCGCGCAGCCTGGCAGCACCGCCGGCCCAGCTCACAGAACCACCTCGGCCCCGGAGCCACGAGTGTCATGAGGCTCTACCCATCCCCTTGCGCCACTTGCAGAAACCAAAGGGATTTTAAAGAAAGAATTTTCTCAGCAGAGTGTAACGTTCAGAAGAAAACTAATTTGTATGTACTCAAAGGTTAAAAATACTGCTTTGTTAAGACTACAGCATAAATCCCTGTATTTTTCCTTTTTTTAAAAAAATGACTATATTTAGAAACCTAATTTGGACTCCTACTTCCTGAACTATGAGAAAGCATGAGGTGTTCCTAAATGTTTTACAATTTTTGCCACGGCTGATCTTACGCTACTAAACCTGTATTTTACGAGATGCTAGATCACGGTAACCTTCCCCGTACGGGCTGGCGCCGAAGCTCGGAAAAGGTACTCATGGCAGACGGGAAACCCTCACACCACCTCGGCCAGCAAAGACAGTTGTCTCGTGCCTTCCCCGCCGCAGGAACGCAGCCTGCAGAGACACAGCCGCACCATTTACCTTCCCACTCTGCATCCCTCGCATGGCTTTACGTGGGGCTGGCTCTTCCCGGGCAGCCCCACAGGTGCCCAGCTGGAGCCGCACCTCTGTTCTGCTCAGTTCCGCGGACTTCACTGCTGCGTCCTCGCTGTGAGGTGACGGGAGGAGTAAGGCCTCGCTGCCGCCTGGCCTGAAAAACCCTACCTCAAAGCCCAGCTCTTCGCGCGTCCCTCCACAGGGTGAGCTGACGGTGCCGAAGGCCAGCCCAGCCCAGCCCACGGCCGCTGCTCGCCCCACGGGCCACCGCGCACTGTGACGGCTGAAGGGGACACAGCCCGCGCCTCAGGAGCACAGTGCCAGGCCACCCCGCTGCTCCTTGCAGGACCTAAGCCAGATGAGGCAGGAGCGAGGAACCTGCCTGAGGTATCAGCACGGCGGGGGCGGTTTAAGTGCAAAGAGCGCGCTGCAAACGCGGTCCCACCGGCACGCCTCCGTCCGTCGAGCAGGAGCTCCTGCGGCACGTCGGACTGGAGAGGGCTGCTCCTGCCTCCGGAGGTGCCTGCACGATCGGGCCCTCGTCCCACCAGCGCCGCGTCCTCCACATTCCTGTTCGCAGCTGACAAGGACGCGAAAGCATCAGCCAGGTCCGCGCCGACACCACTTCGCGGGACTACCCGCGAGTGCACGGCGGGCTCCCGGCGGGCAACGCCCAGTCCCCGCCCGCGGCACCGGCGGCACCGGCATCCCCTCTCCCCGCCGCGGCTCC
>VWZZ01004514.1:968781-1083541 GCA_013399095.1 Psophia crepitans
AAAATAAAAAAAAAAAAATTAAAAAGGAAAAAAATAAATCCCCCACCCTGGAGTCCCGCTCATTGGCTTCTCCTTTTAAATGAGGGGCAGCAATTTGAAGGCTGGAGTGAGGTGTAAGCCCGCGGTGAGCGCAGTCACACGCGCGGCCCCTTGATCAAAACCCGTGTGCCACAGGGCGGCGGCGGGCGGTGCGGCTGGACACCCAAGCCCAGGAGGCCGTGGGGGACACCGGGGGTGGGGCCTGGCTGATGTTTCTCCTATTCTGTCCCACCAGGCAGCACCAAATCGCATAGAACTACAGGAAAATGTCAACTGTACCAAAGCTCTAAGACATGCCCCCATCCTACAGGAAAGCTTGCTGTGTGATGGACCGAGCAAACTAAAATAGCATTTTTAATTTAAAACAACAACAAAAAACCCTAATGGCAAAATGAAAAATATTTCTCCAGAGAGGCTGAGCAGAGAACTGGGGTAAAGCGGTCCTGCCTTGGGCACGCGCTGGCATCAAAGCCACTGCACAGCACACAAGCGCACAGCCTGGGTACCACCTCTCAGAGGCTGCCGTGGAGCTCCTGCGTGCCTGGGGCCGGAAAACGCCCCTCAGGACGGGCATGGTCCCCTGGTGCTCACGCCAAGCCCCGGTCCCTACAGCCAGGGGCTACAAGGCAGGGGTGCTGCAGGGCTGGCACTCGCCTGAAATGCCCGTGCTGACCTGTGGCTAGAAGTCTTCCCGTGTTATTCAGACACCAGTGTCATTTTCAAGTAGATTTCTAACATTTTCAGATAGGCATCGGCCCCAAGGAATTTATCGGAACATTCTTCCAACTTGCGATATTCTATGATTCTATGATTATCAAAGCCAAAGAAAACACTACACTGGTAAAATTAGCCAGGAAAAATGCTACTATAAATGTAGCTGCTAGATCAGAGTTAGTCCAGTGCACGGCTGTTCCCAAGCCCCGGAGGGGCTGCACAGTGCCGGGAGAGCCAGGGGCTGGGTAGGCACAGAAAAACACATGCCGCATCCCTCCTGACTGGGAAGACCACAGCCACCATCCTCCCTAGCCCAGAGAGCTGCGGGCAGGGAGCGGGCAGCCACCCTGTACCCCCCAACCCCCAAACCAACTCCAGCAGTTTATGTGAAAGGGTCACTGCCTACAGCTGCTGTGACCATTTGACAATAGCACATGATATTACACTCACTACTTCCAAACAGGCCATCATGAGCGTGAATTAAAAATAAAAATACACATTTTACTAATTCCTGCCCTTGGGGCCCAGAGAAAGGATTTCACTGACAGTTTGGACGCGCTGCGTTTGCTGCATCATTTCACCTAAGCACGAATGGGATCCATGCTACCCTTGGAGACCCAAGGGAGCTCCTGGGGCTGGGGTGCAAACGGAGGGGCAGAGCCCGACCCTCCCCGCAGCAGCAGCTCCCAGGGCAAGGCAGCTCAGGTACCAACAATGGCTCCAGTTTCTCGCACGTGTGATTTTTAAGCGATGAGCTCCCCAGCCAGCAGTAATCCCCTTGGGAGCTAAGCACATGCATGCAAGCGTTTGCAGGAGCAGGCTTTAGGAGCTTGCCCCAAAGCCTGTTAAAGCCGGCATCACTCTATCCTCTGATTTCAGGGTGCTTTGACTTGGGAGCCACGGACCTGGGTAGATTTTGGTCAGACGTTTTTATTACTGTTTTAGTTCACCTCTGGGTGGGTGAAGGAGCAAATCAAATACAATCATAGCCCTGAGAATTAAAATAAGATGGAGTGCTGGAAAGGGATGGCTGCCTTGCAATTAACATGGTAGTATTATTACAACAGTGTTTTTTAAACTATATACAAACAGTTTTTAAATAACAATTTCATAACTAAATCATGAATATCTTTGCAGTGTTCTGTGAGGACTGTGCTCTTTCTTTATTCTAGCCTGGTTTCTAACGCAAGGCTCCACTTCTAACTTCAGCTTTTAAGGGAGTGCAGTTCCCGTTGAGCAACTTTGAGATGTGGGGCAGATATTTCACAGGCTGCAAGTCCATCAGCAGCGCCCGATTTGATCACTTCATTACACCTCCACAGATGATAACTGTACGGCACTTGTGCACCGCTCGCCTCCTCGTATCACAACCTGACAACAAACCGTTTAGTCTGAGCAGCAGCGCTTCAGCGTAAAGCTGGGGGGGACAGGGAGTTAAGGAGAGGGAGATATATGTGATGAGAATTTCGAGACAATATTTATTTCTGGGTGCCAAAATGTATTTAATATTGTATTAGCTATGGAGTACGCAAGACAGCTTAATTTGTTTGGCTCAAGCAAAGCATTCAGTCTTTCTAAATGCAGAGCATCCATCTGAAATGACTACCACCAGGCACAGACCTGGCAGTCAACGAAATATTTAGCTTGTAAAGCATTTCAGTGTGAAAGGCTGGGGCCAGACACAAGTGCCGTGATGTTAAGAACAACAGTGCTCAAATCTGAGGTACCCAGACCCAGCATGGAGGCCTCAGAGGTGCCCCAGTCACCCAGAGAGTGGGGCTGCAGGGTCCCCAGGGTGGCCTACTGCCTGCCAAGGCTTGGGAGGACACAGGCACCAAAGCCATTCCTGGGCCTCAGTTTCCCAGATCATGCTGCCTCTTGCACCCTTCTCCCCAATTTGAGTGGCTGAAGGCACTTTGCTATACTGGTAAGGAAGGCACTCACTCTCTGGAAGAAATCGTTTTGAACCAAGTTCAACGTTTTTGTTGTCATAAGATATTTATTAGCTGTTTCTAATTATTTACTTATTAGAGTTTGCTAAGTCTTCCTATAATATAGTCCAAGCCCTCTAAATGCTTGGTATGCCCTGCCTTGCATATGCATGTTCACCCCAGTGGTGGAGAGCTGCTGGGATGTCCCCAGAGTGATACGAGCACTTTCTAATAATAAGGTGCATGCAGCATAAATATATTTGCAGTAGGAGGAAAACAGTGCAAACTGAGCCGTGGAAGTTACCGAGTGACACTAGTATTGGCGTTGCTGGAACAGTAACCGGCTGCCAGGCTAGATGATAGCTATACTGCTTAGGTAAGGAGTTCTGAGCTACTACTTTTGGTGCAAAATCTGTCACTTTTCTTTCAGAAAGCAGAGAAAAAAAGGTAAACCCTTTTCCCAAGCAGCACTTAAGTTAATGTAAGATCTCATTGCCATGGGATGTGGCATTCAAAAAGGCTACAAAACTCCATGGAAGAGAACTGCGTCTGTCCAGATCGAACCACCAGCTCAGTCCCTGGTCATCGGTTCCTGGCTGAACCGCTTCATACTTGCTCTCTTTCTCAATTAATTTTCTTTTTTTTTTACACACACATGCATACACCTGTATGAAAGAGGGGATTATCGAGGCACATATTTCTAATTCATTTGAGGAGTTAAAGAAGGGAAGATGCGACAAGTATTCTCTGCCCTGGTCGCTCCCCTCCCCGCATGCCCACAGTCACATGGGGACTTTACAAAATCTATTTATACGTGCAGCAATCCACTAACTGTACGGGCTGGAAAATGTTACACAGTCTGAAAAGAATCAATATAGGTCTGAAGAGCTAAAAAAACTCCCAAGTTTTTCTCATCAACTAAAATCTAATAATCCGAAAGCCTTGAAGTGTTACCTGACACGCTCTCGCCTCCTTGCAATATGGCACTTCAGCAGCGTTTAAAAATCAGAACCATGATGCAAATAGGTCTCCTTCACCTCAACAACCAGCTTTACAGGCTAGGCTAAGTAACCACCTTTTAAATAAACACTCTACTTTCAAAAACTTTGTTGATGGGAAAGATGTTCCTTTCCTCAGCTGTGGATTTTTCCTCTCTTTTTTACCTAATTCTTGCTTTATTATGCATTACTCTTGTATTCTGTGCACCACTGAGATTTATCAAAGCCTTTTCTCAGAGCTCATACTTTCTTAAAATATTTCCTTGATGTCTGCAACCACATTGGTTAACAGTAAGGACAAGTATGATAAGAGTACACCCAAGCGTAGGCCACAGAAATCTCTCAGGGCCACCCTAGTTTTCAACTCTGTTACTACAAAAGTACATGACAGTGGCGATTGCACATTTGCTCCAAACCTTAGGGCACAACATTGATTTCTAGATCATGGTTATTTTTGGAACATCCCATCCTCCTGCTCTCCAAAAAGAGTTTGATAGTTTTAACTTAAACCCTAATTCTACTTTCCCATATAAAGATATTATGAATATTTAAAATATGTTTAACTCCTTGCTATCAATTTGATTCCTTTTTATTTTTACTTGAACATGCATATACTGCTGTAGCTCAAAGGAGACAAACCACATGAAGCGTCAGCCTATTCACTGAACTTCATACGTATTAATGAATCTCCAGCACTACGTGAGAATACCTGATTGTTATCAGCAGTTTTCAATGTGAGATATTTGGAGAAAGACCTGTGGTCTTTTTAAAAAGAAATAAATGGGTGAAATACCCTGTTTAGCAGCAGAATTGAAGCATGTGAGCTCAGGTTTATCTGTGTACTTACACTCCGGTGCACGCTGCTGTATTTCAGTGGATCGGGGCTGAGTTGCAGTAATTCATTTCATCCTGTCACCAACACCTGTGTGAAAACATTTGGAAGTATTTGAGCCACCATATTTGCCAACATTTCTGTGAAGAAAGAACAATATTTACTTAGAACTTGTCTAGATACTTACAAATGTGCTAAGAAGCTAATTATGACAATATGTTACACTATAAAGGCACTCTGCCCAAATAAAGTGAGATGTGATGTGAGGGTATTAATTCTTTTCTCCCATATAACAACTATACTTACCAGCAATAAAGAAGAAACCAGAAGAAGGATTATAAAATAAATGACGTGGTTCTATACAGCACGATTTTTTAGCCAATTGAACATAATACTTACTGGATTCCTTTCATTTCAATGGGTGGTAGCCATTGATCCAAAATTGATAGGATTGCAGTGGAAGTCTATCTGGGCAATTTTAGGAATTTTTAAAACAAAAGTTAATTCACAAAATTCATCTAATGAAGGCTCGCTGGCAGTGAGCCCTGACCCGGTCTCTGTGCTAACAGAGGAGTAAACTGAGTTCCCTAGGGACTTGCGAACACTGGCCTCAAGTCCATCGCTCATCTTGGTGCCATGACAATGACTACGTTTTTTTTCTTTCTAAGTAATGTCTCCTTCTGTGGTGTATACAGAAGCTGAGCACTAAATCACCAAAGCAGCACTGCAGGGTCACCATGAAGGAAAACCTAAATAGCAACAATAAATACTTCCCAGGAGCTTTGGGGAAAGAGGCAGCTATACCTTTTTCTTTGATCTGTATACAGAACTGGAGCTCGTGTTTGGCAGAAGGTTAGCAGTGAGTCTGAACATAAGCTGCCTATGAGAGGCAACGTGGACACATGGTTCGGCCACCCCTCTGCCCAGCAGCAGCTTGCATACAGTTTGCATACAGCCTGTGCAGTCACACACTTACCTCCTCGTGAACAGACACCAACCTTACCCTGTGCGCCTTATGGGAAACCAGGAAAACAGTAAATATCAAATATCATGTACATTTTTGCTAATAAGACAATACACCAGGCAGAGAAATACTCCTAATTTGTATGCAAGTCCTCTTTTCTTAATTTTTTTACCAATATCTAACAGCAGTGAAACGTGAAGCGTGGGAGGACATGCAAACCGCAGCCCTGAAAACACCGGGCAGCAGCACAGCGAGAGATTAACCAAACATGAGGCATTAGAATATTGCAAAGAGGATCAAGAGAGATTTGCGACTGAAAAGCCACCCACCAGAATTACAGTCAGCTGAGAAGCCGGACAGACAGAAAGAGGGTAAATCTTTTACATTTAGATCTCTCCTAGAATAAGCTCAAACTTTGGGATGTGCACTGCAATGTGTCACAGCAGGCTTCCCCATGACATGAGGCTGCAAACAACGCCATCTTCTTTCTATGCTGAAAATTATAGCTTTGTGATAGTCAAATACTATCTGGCAAAAAAGCAAAAAATCAGATTGAATATGGTCACTGACACGCCAAACACTAAGATCCCTGAGGACAGCAACAAAGCTGTAGCTGTACAAAAATTGCCACACAACGGGAAATAATACAGAGGGGAAAAAAAGGAATTTAAGGACCCAGTCTTCCCATAATATTCCCTTTTCTAAAATAAAAATCTCTCAGGGTTCCCAATCCAAAAAGATACTAGAATAAAATACCAAATAGGAAATTGCTTCTAAGCAGAGACAGACACACACATCACTGCAGACAAAGCCATGGAGGGACAGAGCAGTGACATGCTAGGACACTGCTCCTCCCAGTCTTGTAACATCTGTGGACGTTGACATACTTCACATGGAGAAGTAATGTGTTTCAGGGGAACGTTGTACCAACATCTGTACCTTCCAGTTTTCACACTGAGATCCACATCATTACAAGTAACAACTAAAGAAGGTTAATAAACACGAAGCAAGAGTAACAGGCTTTGTATTTGCCCCGGGTCTGGCAGGGATGGAGTTAACTTTCTCCGCAGTGGCCCACAGGGTGCTGCGGTCTGGGTTTGTGGCTGGGACAGCGCTGATGACTCACCAATGTTTTGGCTATTGCCAAGCAGTGCTCGCACAGCATCAAGGCTTTCTCTCTCCTCCCCTCTGCCCCCCTAGCAAGTAGGTTTGAAGGGACATGACCAAGAGAGCCAACCTGAGCTGGCCAGAGGGACATCCCATACCCTGCCATGTTGTGCTCAGCAATACAAGCTCAGGAACAGGAGGAGGAAGGGAGATGTCTGTGGTCATGGTGCTTGTCTTACCAGGTAACCATCGGCTGTGCATGCTGAAGCCCTGCTTCTCGGGAAGCAGCTAAACACCTGCCTGCCGATGGGAAGCAGTAAATGAACTCCTCTTCTGCTTGGCTTGCACAAAGCTTTGGCTTCACCTGGTAAACTGTCTGTATTTCAATCCATGAGTCTCTCTGCCTTCTTTCTATTTTCTCCAGATCCAGGAGGAGAGGGGAGAGTCTGAGCAGTTGGGTGGGTGTCTGGCTATTGACTGAGGTCAACCCACCACACTATTTCATCCAGCTTTGTTCAGAGCAAATCGGCCCGCCCCCAAGACCTAAGATGTTCCCTGAACTGTGCTCTCCCTGTGGTTTTATGGACAAGGCTAAAGATGGATGCTTACTGGGTACGAAACTGAGAGTTTTTCCTAGTACTTGTAGTAACTCCCCAAACCCCCTTTGCCTAGAAGTTCAGTTTCTCAACCTTAGAGAAATTAAGCCATACAGACAAACTTGTGAGAGGGTGGACTCTTGCTGCCACAAGAGCAGCTGTAATTTCTCTTGCTATTTTAAGAGCCTGGCCCACTTCTCTCAATTTTCCTTCAGGGCAGGCATGCATCCCCCCTCACTTTAAGGACTATCTTTTATTTCATTTGTCGTTCAGCTGCCTGCACAGCACACACAGCCCATCAGGAGACCACCAAAGACTCACCCTGCGGTGCAGGCTAAACTGGTCAGTGCACTAATGAAGCAGGCAGAAAAAAACCAGCTCCTTTTGAGCACAGAGCAAACAGATTTTCAAACAGGAAATGAGCCAGAAGATGCCTTAGAAAGAAGCTGGGGCAGAGACTCCCTCAGAGGCTACATTAGATCAGGGAAGTGAAGGATATGGATGCTGAGGATACGCACCCCTCAGGGAGATTTATGGGTGACTGAATGAGAGCTATGGCTGCTGAAGACTGTTTCATTTCCCTAAATTGCCTTGCTGGCTGAAATCAAACCCTTTGTGCTTTCTCTCATACACCAACATCACCTTTTGCAACACAAATGTCAAAAATTCCTTTATAAAGCCATAAAATTACTTCAACTGTCACTGAAATAAGAAAAAAAATTGGAATTCATTTTCAGAAGAGTCTAATTTACTGACAAAGACCTGCCATCATGATTACCTCACATAATAAATATTTTGATACCTACAGATATTATCCAATACCCAAATGATCTAATTATCTCATCTGAGCTACTATCCAATATTAGATATTCTTTCCGCTGGATCAAAAGACTTTCAGCTGCATAATCCTAAAATCAGAACTCTTGTACACAGTGAAATTTATGACAATACATAGATAAAACAGCAAGATGCTGGTTGTTTGGTGGTTTTTTGTTTGGGGTTTTTTGTTTGTTTGTTTGTTTTTGTTTTTTTGGTTTTTTGAGATCATAAGTAGAAATACCTATAACCATATAATGGGAAAGAAAAAAAATAAGAAAATGGGTTTCATTCATGGCATGCATAGACCCCTATACTCCTAACTGCAACTTGATTTCAGGATATCATAAGCATTGCAGAACAATTCAGTTGAAATAAATGTTAGGTAGGGCTGGTCTGTGTAACAGCTGCTCTATGCTGAGAGAGTCAACAGAGCACAAGTATGTGTTTCAGGAGCCCTTTTTTAGGATATGGTCTAGTGTTCTGTTTTCAAGCCTCAGTTTTCCCAGTTTCTAGTCAGTTTTATGATTATCTGTTCCTGCCTTTAGTAAAGCAATGAAAAGAATGTTTTAGTTGGAAGACCAAGTTAGACAACATAAGTTTGCTACACATTTATTTCATTAAAGCAGAGTTTTGAATAAAAGCTAATTTTAATTGCATGTAGAAAAGATTTTACAGCTGAAAAGACTCAAAGTATTTGATCTGATAATATGCACGATTCTGAACAACCCATTGAAGCTTATGATCAGCTACTGCTTAAACAACTAAAAATTGAGCTGGTATACCACTAGCATATGATTTGAACTTTTAAAGGGCTTGTGGAATAAGCCTTGGGACAGGATAAAGCCAGTATCAAGAACTAGGTTTTAATGGTCAGTGTTGACTGAGATCTTGCGTTCACCTTGGATGGGCGGTGGGTACACTTGTAGATTTGGGACTGGCAGGGACTGCTGTGCTAAGCTAGGGCTTGAGCTCGGAGAAAGTCAGATGCCAGAGCAAAATTTAATGACCAGGAGTACACTGCCAAAATGTGCTGAGAGCTGATGCTAAACACTGGCCTACAAATAGGATTTAGACTGGAAAAAAACAGGGCAAAACCAAGGTTATAGAGGCCTGCCAAAGAAATCCCAAAGCTACAGAATTTACCAATGAAAATTGGATAGTGGTAGTTCCAATCTCCTTCTGTTTTCCAGTAAGATTTGGCTTACAAAAACACACATCTCCATTGGTATTAACTGAAGTTGCCTTTGATCTCTGAGCAAAAATGTACACGAGAAAAATGTCATAAAGCAGTATATGAGAATTAAACCTACCTGGCTCAGCCTTTGGCTCTTGTAGAGCACATTTTCCAAGAAGCATCAGACATCCCGTATCATATCAGTTTGGGAGGTAGTCCCAGGTTTCAGCAAGGTTGTACACAAACAACCGATGGTGATCCAATAGCTCATAAACCAAGAGCTGTCTTGCACTTAGTTTCAGTACAGCATTATACGGTTGTTTTCTAATTTCATCAAGTAGTTGTTATAGGAAAAGCAATACAACCTCAGAGAGACAACCGGACCACCAAAAATCCAGCAAGGCCATACTATCCCAGGTGCTCTGCCAACAACCCTACAGCTCAGTATTGGAAATTCATTCCTAACTTGAGTAACTTTTCACTCTCCTCCTGGTTCTCCTTTCCTGCCCTTGCCCCCCAAGTCTGCTTTTTGATCTCTGAATGAGACATTGTTCATCTTGCGTAGTTCGAAGTTCAAGACCCTACTTCATGCAGCATGACATCTTACTTGCCGGAAAAATTTAGTCAAATATAGGCTCTGTGATGAGAGGCCAACAACTAGATGCAATTTCCACAGCAAAACTTGTGTCACTTAGCTCCAAAACAAGCCTGCATTTAGTGAACTAAAGGAGTCGTTCAGAGGCTCAGCCAAGAGCTCACAAACACACAGGGTCTGACAAATTCTTTTCAGCAAGCGTCAACAGTACACACAGACAGACACACATTTCAAGCCTCAGTTCTTCTGAATCAGAGAGGATGAATCAGGATTAATAGTTTCTGCCAAACAAGAATATTTAGTATTTTTATCTAGCTCATCTATTCACAACATCACTTACTATCAGTAATTAAATAACTGCTTAATGTCTGCAAGCTGTACCACTTGTCATCTCCTTACTTAGCTGCCTGTGTGCTTACCGAGGTCTCAGCAGGGCAGTATCTTGGAGCATCACATATTTTGTTCTCACATCTATCCTTCAAGTGGAAGTTTATAAGTGGGGAAATGAAGGACCGTGAGGGGAAATAGGTGGGAAAGTTTGGAAAATGTGTAGGCTTACCATGTGCACGCAGGAAAAGGCTGTGCAGAGAGCGCTGAGCTGGCTCCGAACGAGCTGGGGTATAGCACTTTGTGCTGTATGGCTCTGTGTTGCCTTGACAGTAGGGATGTGTCCACTTGTTTGCAGTTGGTTCTGGTGTCTTAACACAGCGTTGCTTTGTGGGGTGCAGGCATGTCCATCTACCGGGCAGGCAGGCAGGCAGCTGCTTGTATCAATAGAAAGAATAAGGTCTCTTTTTAACAACTAGTTCTCTTACTGCTATTGGTACTGGATGGGAAATACTAAATTGATTTGTCCAAGATCACCCAAACAACCTGGACAACAGACCCAGAAAATTGTCCCCTCACTTTGTCATAGTCACTCCTTAGAGCAAGATTTCGTATAATGAAGAGATTAATTCGTATCTACATAAGCGAGTGACAGAATTATCATTGATTCCACTAGAACAAAGACCCGAGTTTAAAGAATTTGAAACCAAATAACCTTTCCTCATTGCCTAAACTCACTGTGAGCTTTGCCAGCCAAGTTTTTCTGTGCTGAAAGAAAGGTCCCAGGCAACTACAACTTGGTTACGACTGTAAAAAACCTGCTGCTCAATCTACTACTGGCATTGTTTTAATTAATAAGTGGGTTTGTAAAATTACTTTTTCTGAAGTCTTTTGACAGAATTGATTTCAAATACATGATAGAAACCTACAGTAAGTACAACTTTGAATGACGATGGATCTGTTAAATTTACTTCCAAGATTCCCCACACACTTACAACTCAGGCACTCTGTTTCAAACATACTGACAGCAACAGTAAATCAATGACTTGTATTAGTGAACATAATGTAATATTTCATGGATGTTACACATGCACACTGTTATCACATCACTGTCATGATATTTGTTCAGTGTTCATATAATGACAGTTAAGAGTGTCTTCATCACCTTTTTATTAAGGTGAGAAAAAAAAAAGAGAAACACCTCCCACTTGGAAGATGCTCGTTTGGAAATAATTTTGAAACACTAGCCTTCTCAGGAGAGGCAGCAAAAATATCTCTTCTATCATCTTACAAGAGTAGCCTGCGAGCCACATTAATCAGCTTGGACTGAAATTTATAACAGCATATGGAAGACTTGCTTCACTATTACTAGAAGTTACAAGTTTCATGTGTGTTCTTCAACTGACTTAAGGTTCACTTCTGCTTTGAACATTATATCCCAAGTAATAAGCACTATAACAGGTCATTCACATTCAGGAAATTATTTTTGGAAGAAGCTCTTGCTTGATACAAAAGGACAAAGACCACTGAAATTTAAAGTCAAGAATTGACTTCTTAGGGCTTGATTCACACAGCCTTTGTGAGTCCCTATGATCTTTTAAATCAGTTTCAAAGGATTTGGGTAACACTACCTTTAGAATATTTTGTCTTTAGTGATATTTTGCCAGGGTTTATTAGTATTTACTTATGACTCTGGGTACATGCTTGTTAGAATGGAATTGCACACAGGATTTGGTCTCTTCAACCAGCACTGTGACTTTTTTGGATCTTCATTATGCTTCAAATTTCGTGTCATTATTTCATTCTTTGAAAGTAGAAAGGTACCTCAGGCTATAAACTCTCTGTATTTGACTGTCGGTATTGTAGGCATGAATAAAGAATTTTGTCAAGAACTGTTTACATCTCTTTGGATAGTGATACAGGTTCTTTCTTCTCCCTAACAGAAAACTGTAAGTAAGGTTTGGATTGATTTTTCTCCCCCTATGGATTTCACGGTGTTCGAAATGTTTATGTGGGTGCATTGATGTACACAGCAAGTCACCGCAATAGTGTCCATACCCACCCTCATCCCCAAAATCAAGACCCCAAGGACTCAGTGCTAAAGCACATCATGAGAAGACATTCTTGAAGAATCTCAGCCACTTCTCAAAGTTGTCACTGAGTGTTAGTCAAGTGGACAAAGTCTGTTTATTTAAGCTCTGAAACTTTTTTCCATTTTCTTTAAATATTATTCTGCTGCTCCTACACTGATGCATACAGCAGATGGAAAGTAAGTTTATTCTAACTTAGTTCCTGAAGTCTTAACTATGCAGCAGGCAATATCATAGGCAATACTAGGTATAAACTGCACTGGATAGTAGTAAAAATAATGTTAGTTTATTCTTATTTTACCTTGTAAAGAAAGGTAGATTTAGTATCTCATATAGAAAAATCAAAGCCCACGAGATACAATCTCACCTTTGAGAACTGTGGGGTTCTTTTTCACTGTTAAATTATATTTGAGGGATGTCACTGATAAAGTATTTAGTATTGTAATTATCACCCCAGTAAATTTAAAAGCAGTATTTAAAACTATTGCATGATTTTAAAAAAATTAATAATACATTGTTTAGGCAAATTTAACTTGAGCAAATTTGGTTTTAGATGCAAGAAACTTTCATGTCATGGAAGTAGCCAGAACTACCCAAAGTAGAATAATTTAGCCTTGCTTTTAAGAGCCACAGTTCTCATGAGGTTTCACCATAGCTAAACTGGAAGCACTTTGGGAAAAACACTTTCATTCTGCCTTCCAGTCAAACAGACATATAAAACAAACCATTCGGTTGGGATTACTGAGTACACTGTCAGCTAGAAGGGAGAACTGAATTACTTGCAAAGCTTACAAGGTTTTATGTTTATTTTACTTTCTAAAATTTATTATTATTTAAAAAGAGTGCCACTGTGGATAGCTCAATTAAAAACTTCTGGTCAATGTACAGTTGGGTTTTGTAACTTACAAATACTGGTGTGCAGAATAGGTAAATATAAGACAACTACAGTTTATCTACAGCTGTGTAATTGGTATGTTACCTTGCCTGAAATATTGTAGATATGTGCAGAATATTGTTCATTACTCCATCTTAAAATGAACTCCTCGCAGAGTAACCCTAGAGAAGGGAAACAAAAATGATACAGGGCTGAAACACCAATACTGAAAAAGCAGAGCTATTTACTGTAGAAAAGAAAGTACATGATAAATTATCTAAAGTTATGCATGGAACAGAGGAGGCAGATAAGAAATTGCTGTTTGCTCTTAGAAAAAGTACAATAGACCATATAATGGAAAGGAAAGGAAGGAAATTCCATAGTGATAAAAAGAGAAATCCCTTTACCTGGTACATGATCAGCCCGTAGGAGACGCTACCATTATAATGGATTCAGGACACGTAGGTTTACCGTAATGCGCACCTTAAAGTTTGGAAAGGATTTTTAATCTCATGCTTTGACACCAAAGCCAGTCCTTAGCAGAGGGCAAGGTGGAGAGCTGGTAGGTGGCAGGTTATTTTGCAGGCTTACTGAGATTTCTTGAGGATTACACAGTTTCCTAGTGCCCATGATTTTGGTACAGAAAAGGAATTTTGCAGCAGACTTGAAGGTCCTGGTTATATTTTAAATAAATGGCATGTTATCCCTAATTTCCTAGTCTCAACCAAAGTTGGCAGATTATTAAACACACAGCAGAAAACAGAAAAGAACATGTTTCATAGAACATACAGCTTGATGACAGTTTCACTGGAAAACCAAAGAAATTGGTGAAAACCAGAGGAGAGAGTGGAAAACAAGGGAGGGAAGTGGGATTCAAGAAACACAGCTTGTACTCCCTGTAGTCATGTTTCCCTTTACACCTCTGGGTATAGCAATGTGAATGTGATGAAAAAGATGTCCATAAATATTAAGGAACAAGCTATTCATAAGAACAGAAATATAAATTAACTGGATGTTAATGCTTAGGACCCTGAATGGCTGGATTAGATCCAAGAATACAACCCTGAGGGTCAACAATGAGATATTTAAGAGATTTGCACTCTATCTTCACAAAAGCAGAGAAAGCTTACCAGGCTTGTTTGAATCAGAATGAAAATAATTCCTGGGTCCTGACTGACTTTGTCATACGGGTGCAAAACCTGCTCTGGAGGCATGCGACTCCTCCGACACTCATGAGAACTGTGCTGAGCCCCTTCAACTTCCGTATCGATTACTCATTAATCGGATTTGTGTTTTGTTGTGGTTCTCTATTCAAAGAGCTGCTCTTCTTCCATTAATTTGCAGAATGTCAAAAGAGATTTTTTGCTTTTGTGGTTGTTTTGGTGGGGTTTTTTTTGGGGGGTGGTTTTTTTTGTTTGTTTGGGGTTTTTTTGGTTTTTAAAGTCAAACTCCCAAATCAAACCCACACTATTTTATAATGGCTGCTGCTACTACAGCAATTTGGGAACAGAATTGCCTTTGGTACCTGCTTTGAAATTCTGGGAAGAAAAGAGGTGAGGATAGTTGCTCCCAAGGCAAAGCTTGGATACATACCTTGTCCTGAGAGGAAGTCTGACCTCCCCCAAATTAAAGCTCAAATAATACAGGCTCGGTCCCTTGCTGGAAGATTGAGAAATACTTGTTTACCATCACCACTATCTGTGGCTGGGAGAAGAGGAGCCACTCTTTCTCTGCTCAGTAGCTATTGCTTTGGAAACCAGAGAGCTGCAAACTGCCTGTCAATCTCTCCTCACCCTCCACAAATTCCTGCTGTTAGGGATGGTGGTGTTGCATGTTCCTGTGTTGTCTACTTTTACATTGAATTAAAAACTCCACAGGGACCACGCTGTAAGACAGCTGAACTGAAAAAATGTCCCCATACCATCGGCTGATTTTTCTTTTTCTATGTGGAAAGAAGAATAATTTGGCTAGGCCACTACAACCCTAAAGCAAGTATTCCTCCTGCTGTCAAGAGATCCTTCAGTGGGTTTTAGTAAGTGTGCTATGGCCCTTCTTTCCAACACAAGCATCTGCTCAGTCACGCTTTGGTCCCAGAGACCAATGCCTTGAAGTTACCCTCCTAACAGAGAAGGCATATGGGAAACCATGGTTTACCATGACTTATATACTGTGCATGGCAAAAACGCTTCTCCAAGAAGAAAGGGGTTCATAAAGCGTGATGAACTTCTTGCAGGAAAGACATATTAATACTGGTTCTCAAAGAACAACTCTACCCCAATGACTGGCTCTGACGCATCAGCTTAGACAGATGGCTGTTTTTCAGGAAGCAATACCCTCTCCGTAAATGCTGCAAAGATTCAGAGCATTTAGGACTCTCATCCTATATTATCAACTGAAAAGAACACCCATCGTACCTAGCTGTATGGAGAAATTACTGACGGTGGTGACTTCCTCGGTATCTGCAAACCACGGATGACACCATTATACTAAACCCACTTTTTGATTATAATCTTTCTAGAAAATAAAAACTAAATTCTGTGCTATGCAGTGGTAGTTGCTGGTATTGTAGAGTTCCTATGAGTTTGTACTTGCTGCATTGTCCTGTTTCGCTGTGGGCTAACACAGCTCAGGCCATTCAAAGAGCTTCTTGAAACACAGAGCATCATAACGCACATGACATCCTTTCCATTGCAACATGCCTGCTTATGTGTTCAGTATCACTCACAGTAGAGGCTACAAAATTGGCCACCAGTTCTCCTCTTTTTATTACACTTTGGCAGTGCCACATGGCTGAAACAGAAAACTAAGTTTAACCCTATATAGTAAGGCTCAGATAACGAGCTGTAAATTTGATTTATGACTAATACATTAGATTATTAATTTATATCAATATCAGATGACACCAAATCTTAGGCTGAAGTATGAGATGATGTGCCTGTCAGCAAATAATTAGCATTTCTAACTACAACATTCTTCCTAAATGAATGACAGGTATACATTTTATATCATTCCAAATATATGCTGAAATAAATAATTCCTCATTATTTTTGAGAGACCTTATTTCGTAGAAGAAATGTATACCATTCATTCTGTAGCACAGTTCTGGAAAGTATTTAGTGACATTATGGTCCTCCTAGCTAATGCCTGCTTGACTGACATGAGGGAAGAGATACACAGAAAGGCAATCTCTTTTATTAAGCCAACCAGGGTAGTAAGACAAAAAAATCAGCAAACTTTTGAGCAGTGAACCCGCTCTTTTGGTTGAGTATCTAATTAAAACACACACATATATATGTACACACAAACCCTACAGCTACATAAATACAAACATAGTATTTTAAACACAGTTTAGGATCTAGTGAAGCAATTTCTCTCTACCAACTTATTACTGGGATATTAAAATTTACCACAGTGCTTTCTCAGAGTTATTGATATAAAACATTAGATCACGTCAATCAAACTTTAGAATTAGCAAAAGCAGCCAACTGCAAATTCGATAGTTAGTAATTCATTTTCCATTGTTCTAGAGGCTTTGGACAAAATGCTACAATTTCTTAATGTTGAGCTACTTTGATAATTTGTAGAAAGTATAACAAAGTAATTTGAGATAGGAAATATTGTTTCCATTTTGCATTGAATTCCTCATTATATCATTCGTGGATTTTTATCAATACGCTCTAGAAAGCTTTAAAGGTTTGGTCAAACTATTACATTTTTAATTGATCATAAGCTTGACTTCTGTATGCAGCAAGTGACTTTTTTTCCTTGTCAAAACTTCAGAAACAGGTGTGACCTACTTGCTTGAAGTTCCTCAGATTTGTGTACTCAAAATATCCCGGTGCAAAGTTTACTTGACGTAAGAAAAGCTTTGTGCAGTTATCACAAAGTCAGTGGCATACAAATAACTCTATATCTATTAATTTGGGTATCCTAGGAATATTGTTTTCTATTAATTCTTCTAGATCTACTCACTAAAAGCCATTCTCCAGTCTTCGTTAACAGGAGCATGTCTATTCTAGCAAATTTTTTGCCAGTACACCTTAAAACTAAACTCTGAAGCCATGTCCACTGTAATATTTCAAATCTACTACATGAATTATGTTTTGCAAGCATCATTTGAATTATTTGCAGAGTCAATAAAGAACATAAAACCTTTACATCACTTCCATGAGTATAGGGCATATATCCATGGATACAGTGACAGTCAGGCTCTTTGCTAGAAGACTATGAAGAGTTAACTCGTAAGTGGTTTTATATATCTGCAGAATGATAGAGAAAGTCTGTTGCAGAAAGTAAAAAAACAAACCCAAATAGTTTGTGGTTTATCCTTGTTTCTCATCAACTAGTTGGTCAATGCTGCCAATTAGCAGGCTGATGGGAGAGAAAAGCTTGCAAGTCCCAGGGTAAAAAAAAACCAAACAAAAAAAAAATAGAACAAAACCAAGCTTGTAAATTTTTAAAACGTCAGCCTTTAAATTGAGAGGAATTGGAAGCATCTGCCAGAAGAGCCAGAGACAATTCCCCAAGAGGGAAGGGCAGTAAAGCTAATGCTTTAGCCAATATAGGCCGCTTTCCTTCAGTTGCTGCTCTTCTGTGTTGCTTCATAATGGGGCTCATAAATATAAGACATCTTTACTGCATTGACAGGGAGCAAACAACTAATAAGGAAAGATATATAAAGGGAGAGGGAGTAAAAGCTGTGTTTCTTCTTCCCTTGGATGACCCAGCACCTTTGAACAGTCACACTAGTTATGTGAAAATCCTCCAAAGATACATCACTTATTATAAAACTTATCATTTATGTTCTCTTCCAAATGAGAAGGAAATAGTCAAAAAGTTTTACTCAGTTTCTGATCTGCTCTTTGACTTCTAAAACCCTAAAGCAGCTTATACGATTTCTTGTCTCTGCGTTATTTTGTATAGGGTTTTACCCAGACACCACCTGATTCTTTGGGGGGTCTTACTTTAAGCAGCTTCATCAGAACCTACACCCTTTTGCGTCTGCTTTTTGCCATTACAGACTTTTATTATTAAATTACTTTGAAAGCTTTAATATGTTATATTTTCACTTAAAAGATTACCTGGTTTGTTTTTTTTTTTTCCCCACAGGGTTTTGAGAATTTACTTTATGAGCATTTTTAACACCAGGGTTAAATCAGATAACCTAGTCTTAAGCTGTCAATTAAATAACTCTCTTGCTGATGAATGTGCTAGATTCAAAGGCCTTCTTGGACGACTACAGATCTGAAAGTCATTCTTTGATTCCTCTGAGAATGTTACCACTGCTTTCCATTCCATCGTAGAGGCTCTCGCCTCAAATCAGCCTGTTTAAAACTGACTCTAGATCAGCACGTGGCAGAAAGGAAAGAAGCTGTACCATAATCTCATCTTACTCTTTCTGCTTGTTAGGAGCAACAACAGGAGATCAGCTAAAGTGCACACCTTTGGGCAAGAATTGTGATCCATGTATTCCTAAATGAGCTTTGTATGCAGGAAAAATCATTACCCTGAGCACCTTGTAAAGGGAAAAAATGGTGCTTGCTGTGTTTTCATTACTGAACATTTTCCAATGGGCAAACTCATGTTAATGTTTCTCATCACCTCCCTTTCCCCTGGTATGTGTTTTAAACAGTTTGCTGCTCTCAGTCTGAAAGATAATCTTCCTTATTGTTTCAGTTTTAAAGTAGATTCCCAAAAATTCATAAATAATTCAACGCAATTAAAAATTCTTACGCTTCTATGGAGTAGACAATATTTAGAGTATTTACAACAAATGTCTTACAACTTCTGGAGTTGCTTTGACTTTTGAAACATTTGTGTTTATAACACTTAAACGTGGATCTAAACACTATATATAAAACCCTAAGACTAACAACCTTGCAGTGCGTGCAGAAATCAGTGCACGGTGTGAGTAGGGTTGGCCGATCCTGGTAGGTATAGCAACAACGAGGAAGGAACACTGCTGTACATTTTGACTATCTATTGCATAGTGAAATAATTACACTATATTACCATCAGAAGTATTACAGTGTGACTGATTATGTCCCACCTTAGAAGAAATTCAGCAAATGTGTTGCCACTGCAGATGCACACTGCTGGAGTGATGTGCCAGGCTTGCAGTCCCACAAAACTGCTTTTATTTTAACCATTAGAATTCAACGTACTTATGAATTCAGTGTCCCAAATGCTAAGAGTTTTAGAAGACACTACTTTAAAGCCAGATGCTCTGCTTACAAAAATCAGAAGAGAAAAAACCACCCCCAACGGTATTTTTACCCCTGTTTATCATTATATTGCTGTGATTTTACTTAACGCTTATAGACAAGCGGGTACCAAGTGGTACAGGTTGTTCCCATTCAGCCTGTATCTATATTCAGTAGAGGCAAAACCACAGAGTGGGACCAAGGCAAAGGAGGTACCCAGACCATAGGGAGGGCAGCAAAGGGATAGTTTGAGATGAGGAATGAAAGCTATCCCACATATAAGCTAGCTTCCGATCAAAAAAGTTGATTAATTCAGTCCGTTATGGCACTGGGCAAGATTAAGCAAATTCACTGCATTTTGAAAAACTGCATGTTTTTAGTTTTGTCAAGAACACCTGTTAGCTGTTAACCCATCATGTATTCAAATAAAAAGAAAAAAGGAAAAAAAAAAAGGAGGGAGTGGGAGAATAAAAAGACTTTTCAGCACTACGACCCTCATTTCCCAGCGGATGCCGTTCCCGAACAACCCAGCAGAGGACAGGCCACTCACACCAAATCACTGACCTCCGGGGCTGAAAAATCCCCTTCAGAGAGCTGTGCCTCAGAGAAAAAACAAGCAGTCCTGTAGCTAGTAATACCAGGACAAAGTATTTTGTTATTTCAAGCACTTTGTGCAAATGCAGAAGTGAAACCTCTCCAAGTAGAATAACAGCTCCTTAGAGGAATTCAAGGTTTCCCATCAGTGATGCAGCAGCTGATACAGCTATTTTAAAAGATATTGAAGATGAATGTCAGAAATTCTGGGTAAAAGCCTGAAAGATACAATTTTAAAGAAAAAATAGCATCCTGTAGCAAGGATAGAACCTTTGGAGTTAAACAGGTATTTAACAGGGCTCTTTTTATAAGATTTATTATAAAATAGATATTTAGGCACCATAATGAAGGCTGCAGAATAAAATACTGAACACAAAAGAACTCAGAAAAATCGGCAATTTTTACTATAATTGCATCCTTCTTCAAATGTTTTTAATGAACTTAACTGGAATGTATTTCCCTGTCTGTTTCTAAAGTTCATATCCACTAGTATGTCTAGTTGGTTCTGGTGCAACATGAATTAACAAGTGTGTGTGTGTGTGTGTGGGAAGTAAAAAAAAACAATCATCAATGGGGCAATCTTGGCCCATTCCACATGTGCAGTTATCCATGGCAGCACAACAGCTGTAGGCAGGAAGATGGCCAGAAGAGGAAGAGTAAGCCAGAGGTTGAAGGAAACCCTGTATGACTTCCCTGAAGCCTACATTCAGCAGCATCTCTTGGGTGAGCTGAGAAGTGCAGCATGGGCCAAAATTGCCACTAGTTTTACCCATCTCTCCCATTTTATCCATTGTACGCTTACACACCATGGCTTCTGAGCAGCTCCTGAACAGGTAGGACTCACTACTGTCTCCCATCTCCCATAGCTCTGGGGGAAATTATCCACCAGGCAGAGTGACGTTTTGTCCTGGTACTCAAGCTACTGATGTAGACTCAAGTAGACCTTGGGAGAAACTACTCAAAGTCCTAATGCCTGAACAATGTGGTTTTCTGGGAAAACAACCTGAGAACATAGGCTGAAAAAGCTGTAGCATACCCCATGCCCAGATGCCAGTGTACCAGGGCATCTGTACCCTGCACTGCGCATGCTCTTCCCCTATGTGAAATATGCCTTCTGATACCTGGAACTCAAAACTGGTGAAAACAAGATGAACAACTTCTTTTAGAAGGCTATATATGACTCCTTTTGTAGGACAAAAGTATAGTAGAGGACAAACTGTTTCAGGGCATTTGTTACAGAGCAGGACTTCATACTGGTTGCTTTAGGTTTCATATTTTAGTTCATGGTAATAAGCTTAATTTTAAAAGTGGTTACTTTTGCCTTATAGTAGCTGCAGCTTTAGTTTACATAATGTGATTGTGATGATGTTTTCATAGGCTTTCTGTTATTGCAAGATTTCTTTCCAGGTGTTTTATTGACATGACCTTATATCTGTTTTGAGTTTCAGTGATGCATTTATCTTGTGATTCAGGTGGCCAAGAGCAGGCACCTGGTGAGTTAAGACAGCTGGGCTTATAGTTAAGCACTTAAAACACCCTAACTCCACTGCATTAAGTTATCTGTCTCAATTTTTCTATTAAAAAGTAACTGTTCTGACCGACCAAAATTACTTCACAAGCATTAGTCCTAGCTTAGGACAGCTAAGTGAGAGACAAATCTGGTGCAAAAATATTTTAAAGTGGATTTTTCTATCCATTTCAATATGCTGTTCTAGAAATTAAGCACTGTACTGACAAAGGTGACAGAAAAGGTGACTCAGAGTGTCTTCCTCAGCTGCTCAGGAGGAATGCTGTATCTTCCTTGTAAGACAAACCAGGGGGAGAAGGCAGTTGGTTCGGAGGTAGGACTTGACATAAACAGCAATCACAGATTTCCAATGCATTTCACAACACCTGACTTTTTCTTCATGTTCTACCTTCTGAGGTGAATCTATTGTGAGAACTATTTCATTTAACTTAAACAACTGAAAAAAGAAGAGTGAATTTCTGGCCCTGCAGGGTGTAAGGAAGCGTTTGGAAATCTAGCCTACAACAGGATGAAGTTGTCTGGTTTCTGGCAGGGTTATAACCAATGTCCCTCTCCTTCCCTGCCAGGAGAGTGGCTCCTTCATACCCCTGTAACTCTCCCTTTTCTCAGAAACATCCTGGTTCCCTTCCATGTCCACTTGGTCCACCTCCAAAACAAGCTCAAATCCCATCCTGCTCCCTATCTATTTTTTCTGGGTTGCTGACCCAGCAAGGGATGACACGCTGCGGATGATCCAGAGCTATCAGCATGCTGTCTAATGACGAAGAAGCACAAGCTGATTGGCTAATTAGAGGCTGCCAAAAAGGATGGGTAATGCTTGGGCTCCATTTGCCTTTTCCTCAGGGACAGCATTAGTAATCTCCTTTTCCTCTGCACAGTCACTGTTTTTCCATAAAGCTTGCAGTAACACAGTATCTTTGAAACCTCTATATCAGTCAGATTTGTTGGGGGTGGGTTTGGGCTGTATTTTCCTTTTTTTTTTTTTAGGTTTTCCAACAAGTACAAAAGCTCCTAGTGGAAGGAGGAAAGGAGAGGAGAAGTTGACAGGTAGACAGATGTATTCCTTTTTCCTTTAGAAAGGAACATTCTTACACTGCTTGATTTTGGGGGCCTGAGCCATGATCTTTGAATAGTTAGGATTGGGAATAATATTCACTATTGGCAGGCACAGCGGGTAGAATGACACAAATCCCAAAGATAATATTAAAATGCTATAAAGTTCAGTAAGATGTGCATTTCATTTTTAACTCTTCTCTGGTTTTGCTGGTGGTAATGTGTTATGCGGGTTTTTTCAATTAATTTTTTGCCAAATTTTTGGAACAACTTTTACCCAGTCACTTTATCACATACTTTTTTTCACCTCTGTCACTTACTTCTGTAGTCATCACTTTCCAGAAACACTACAATGAGAGTCAGAAAGAAAAAAAAATTGCTAATTGTATAATTGTTATTAAAGAAACTAGATCCTGCAACAGATCCTGATCAAGTGCAACTGTTTAAGCTCCTTTCCAAATTCTTGTAGTCTCATAGAAAAGAAAAAGCTGGCAACCAGAAAAGATGATGAGAAAGGTATTCTACTGGCAGCCTAGAGTTATTCAGAGTACATGGATATGAAGTGCATTTTATGAGGGAAATATTGGAAAAATATTGCTTTTGGTTATGCAGCTGCTGGTAAATTCTGGGGCACTTTTGTCACCCTTGGCCAGTAGTCCCTATGCCACTACTCCAGCTGTTGTTGCTGCCTCTGACTTCTAAATAGCAAGCAGAGGCATAGTGCTCAGTAGGATCCGTATGCCACCATGTGTCACCTTGGTGGCCGAGAGCAAGCTCTGCTCTTGCTCAGAGCTCACCTGGGTTTCAGGCATACAAGAAAGGACATTGGTCCTGCAGTCATAAACAAATGCTAAAGGGACCCTTTTTTTAAAAAATCAAAGTTCTGCCAGCTCATGGTGAGACACAGTCAGAGTGGGAAGACTTTGGAGGAGAAGAGGCAGGCCACCTACCTGGCCTCTGAGCACAGGGCAAGATGCTGCAGAACACATTTAGAGAGGAGTCACGGTACTGGAGGCATCCCTTTGCTGAGCACCTCTCTTGTCCCCTCTCCACAGCCAGTCTGCCAGAGCATTTAATTACTGATATTAGTGACTACATCATTATTTCCACCTGTTTATTGATGGGTCATTGTTCTCTGGTGTGAAACCTGGAATCTACCACGGTTTCCACCTGGGGGAAGATTCCCTTTTATACACAACCGGTTAAGTCATTCTGATTTTACTCAAAAAATAATAAACTACAGTTTTATTATGACATTCACTGTCATACTAGTAAACAAACAAACCCCTAACCTAAACGCCCATGAAATTCACCAGCAGGGTCAGTGCTTTTCAGAAAGATTCTTGCTGTGAATCATCCTATGCATCTTCCATACAACTACATTTCCAGCACTTGAAAAGCACTAAGACTGTTTAAAATATGTTGCAGACATTTCAGGCAGTCTCCACTGCAAACTCAGATCTATCCTGATGTCCAGTCCCAGCAAACCGTGAACCCATTTATGTTACCACATGTTGAGAGTAGCTGCACCAGTATCTTGTGTAAAAGGCAAAGGCTCAGAAGCTAAGAAGTCAAACTGCTCGCTTTAAATACGAATTTTGACTGAAATCAGAACATCAGGGGCTGATGCTAAAGCCACAGGCCTGGAATGTGCAAGCATGATACATCTATCGCTTGCATCAACTTTACACCAGGGTAGCACAATCAATTTCAATGGAATACTTATGATTTACGTCACTGGTCACGAGCTGAATATTAGGCTCAGTTCTGTGCTATGCAGTGAATTTACATACCCTGGAGAGGTGATACAAAATATGAATGACCAGGCAGAAAAAAAAGCTCTTTGGAAGTTCTGTACCACATCTTTGCATATACCAACATTTTCCCTACATGAACATATGTAAAAAAAACCCGAAACCCAAAACCACCATTTGTCACATTTTTAGGCGTACTCAGAACTGAAAAAGAAGAGAAACTCAGTGAGAAACTGACAATTCAGTCCTAACTTAGATATGCAGACTTTGGCATATTACATGGAATTCCAGGATTTCTGCTTGCTGTAATGCGCAGCCTATGCCGAACAGTAAGCCCCAGCCCCTCCAGCTCCCCAGCTAAGCATGAATTCCATAATTCTTGCTAAAAGCACATCAAACGTGAACTACGCTGTTGTAAGATTTTTATAAGCCATAACTTGTAAGTATAAAGTCATGACTAGATGTATCTCTTATGCAGAAAGCATATTAAAACTGTAATGTACATAGAGAACTTACAAATATTTGAGTAGAAAGCGAAAGGAAGCACAGAAATTTATCACTTGAATTGACATAATACAGAGACATTTTGAACAGAAATAAAAGAAGACATGGAAAAAGAAGATATACTCATGGTAGATATTTAAATGTTTTAAGTCTTTTAATACTTTCACTACTAATGGGAAAAGCAAGCCTTAGTATTTCTGTATAATATTAGAGTGAGTAGCTAAAGATATTCCTTGAAAATACTTTTGCTACTAAAGGTCTCAATATTTAATTTACTGCCCAGGATTCTGCTGACATAGTGATAGTATGCAGAGGGGACAAACTCATTTTTCATAGTTAACAGTTAATTCAGTAAAGGATTTGATCTGTTGATTTTGATACATACTAAAGGGACAGACACGAGGGATGTATTTACACAGAGTCATTTATGCACAAAATCTTTATTACTGCTTTAGCTAGTACCTAGTAGGAAAACCCATTAAGGTTTTCTGAAATATGAACTGCTCAATTTATTTTAGCTGTTGAACGACATAAGTTAGCACTGTTTGCAATGCACTTCTAAAGTATTTTATTCCCTGCCTGCCAACAGTTATCCCCTGGGATTTATTTTTTTAAATAGCACAAACTTTCAAGTCAAAAAACCGGGTAGAAGCCTGAAGCAAGTTTAGAGAAGGTCTGTCCTGATTCATAGTACAAGTACACGGTTGGTATATATTTAAGAATGACAGCGCTGTCTTTCAGTACTGCTGCCCACAATGCTTGGAAATATATCCTTTCAGTATGCGAAGACATATCCTCAACGAAGCACCCAGATAAATCAGTTCACCCTTGGCTGTAACTAAATGCTGTCTAGTGACTTGTGATCGACAGGGCTTTACCCTCTGACAGCCAGATTCATTGTTGGGACAGCAACCAATCGTCGGGTTTGACGACATGAGCCTAATCAAAGTTGGAGTATAAAAAGCCCCCTTGGAATATATAAGGTACGCCAGTGTGGCAAGCTGTCTCTCGGATTGCATTTGCTTTCACAGATCTGTTTAGTACTAAAAGGGAAAGGGGAAGGGGAGGGGGGGGGGAAGAAAAAGAAGGGGGGAAAAAAAGCTGCACTGAATGTGAGATCATGAAAAAGCTAGCAATATATGTTTATATTTACCTGTTCATGCTGATTTCAGTTGATCCAGTGGCTCTTGACGACAGTAGTCAGCCCACAGAGAACGCCGAAAAAGACGGACTGTGCAATGCTTGTACGTGGAGACAAAATACAAAATCTTCCAGAATAGAAGCCATAAAAATTCAAATCCTCAGCAAACTGCGCCTGGAACAAGCTCCTAACATTAGCAGGGATGTTATTAAGCAACTTTTACCCAAAGCTCCTCCGCTACAGGAATTGATTGATCAGTATGATATCCAGAGAGATGACAGTAGCGATGGCTCTTTGGAAGACGATGACTATCATGCCACCACCGAAACGATTATCACAATGCCTACGGAGTGTAAGTAACCCTGCTGCTTTCACCTCCCACCGCCCCTCCGAGAAAGTTGTCTCCCTGCTGTAGAGCCACGCAACTCCTCGTCGGGCTCTCCCAACAGGCTGCTGGCTGAAGTCTGCTAGAGGGAGGGAGGACAGCGTTATTTCTAAAGAATTTGAGCCAGGTTCAGATGACCGTGTTGCGATCCTTTGTTTTACTGTTCAGTTTTCAGCTCCTTATAACGTGTATGCCCTGTAGCACTTCGGATTTGCCCATTGCCTTAGAAAGCAAAGGGAGATCTGCAGTTTAGCTGACTTCGTTAGCTGCAGCACTCGGGGCATTTCCTATCACAAATATAAAGTACAAGTGCAGATAATGAGATAAGTACCTTTTTCTAAGGGGGCTTTTACTGGCCAGTATTTTTAGGAGCAATAGAAATCAGCAGAAATACAGCTTAGAGCACTAGACCTACCTAACTGCGACATGCTATAGCAAGTGCAAGTATAGAGTTAAATTCTTGCTTCTTTGCTGATCCCATAAACTAGCACCACCCACCTCTGAGTTAAAACTATATATTTAAAGCAAATATGTGTGTAACAGATTTAAATGTTAAAATGTCCATGCTATAGCAATCAGCTCCAGTAGCCGTGCCAAGGAAGAATGAAGGCATTTACTGAATGAGCAGATTCTGAGTTAGCTTCTGAGTGCTAAACATCTGCTATGGCTTCTATCAAGTATCTTTTGCACGGCTAATACTATAGTATCCTATGTTCTTCATCAGCTAAAGTATTTGGCTATGGCAGCTGGTTTTTTTAAATAACAGTTACGAATATGATGTCAAAAAGGAAAAAGATGACAGGACGTATAAGGTATGTTAGCAGTTACAGATATCGTTGCAATACACATACTAGAATGATATCAGCTGCTCTAGCCAGCTAAAAATGTACCCATCAACAAAAAAGTAACTTTATCTGTAAAATTTTTCAACTTCTAAGATGTGTACTTAATAGTGATATATTACTGCAGTCTTCCCACAAAGCTCTGCCAGCAGTTTTATTCCAGCCTATTATGTCCAAGGCTTTGTAACTATTTTTAATTAAACTTACATAATTGCAATGACTGAAGAAAAGTCATTGTAACTTCACTGCTGAGTTCATTTCCTGCTTTTTATATAAAGCCCTTGAACTATTTTTAATGCACTAAAGAGACAGGTATCTTAAGTGGTGAGATTTATGAATGTCAAAGCCCTGCACCATTTAAGATTAGTATTACCCATTTTATCCTGGCACGGAAAGATATTGCCATGACTAGGTATGACAGCTGCATCCTAGGCTACAGGAAGGAGGAACGCTGCCCTGCACGTGACTTTCCTATAATATTGTTCAAATGAAAACAAATTGATCCTTAGATTAATACTCTTAAGTATTTGTTTTTCCATGGTGAAAAGAAATGATCATGTTCAAGTAGTTTGCCCATGGCTGTGTGTGTCTGAACGATGTGTAGCACACTAAGGGTATTTAGTAAGTTAGGAATAGCTGGATCACCACATACGTGATGAGTCAGCTTATGCAAAGTTGCTGTTCTGCATGCTTTATGAAGCTCCTCAGGAGATGACTAGTGGAAGGGAGCTGGTGGTAGACACTGTGAAGTGGAATAGTCTGTGCCCTCTCCCCTGGTAGTTTTGGTTTGGGAAAGAGGATTTTTGCAGCGGTACAGGTCAGCCTGCAGCACTGCTACCGCTGGTCAGAGCCCGCAGCACGCCGAGGAACGCAAAGGTACTCCACAGCGTGCATCTTCTCATGATTGCCAATCATTTTCAAGTTTCAGCACAGTTTCGAGCACACCTCAACTCTGCTTAGCCTATGGAGCACAAGGCGCCAACCAGAATTATTTAGAAAATTATTAGCCAAGCCTCATTTTAGCCTGTTTACAGAACAATCATTGGTTCCTTGTCACATGATGTTACATTGAGGTGATAGCATAATGATTTTGTTGACATCCATTAAATTTGCTGTAGAGCATAAACCACAGAAAATTAATGAAGCTAAATATCCACTTTGTTACTGGTACTTTTTATAAGATATTGTAAGACTTCCTACACGGTCTGGGGAAAAAAAAAATAAAATCGAGCTTATATATGCATATTTCTTTTTGTTCCCTGTTCAGTAATCTCTTCTTTCCATTCATTTATAGCTGATTTTCTTGTACAAATGGAGGGAAAACCAAAATGTTGCTTCTTTAAGTTTAGCTCTAAAATACAATATAACAAAGTAGTAAAGGCACAATTATGGATATACTTGAGGCAAGTCCAAAAACCTACAACAGTGTTTGTGCAGATCCTGAGACTTATTAAACCCATGAAAGACGGTACAAGATATACTGGAATTCGATCTTTGAAACTTGACATGAACCCAGGCACTGGTATTTGGCAGAGTATTGATGTGAAGACAGTGTTGCAAAATTGGCTCAAACAGCCTGAATCCAATTTAGGCATCGAAATAAAAGCTTTTGATGAGAATGGACGAGATCTTGCTGTAACTTTCCCAGGACCAGGTGAAGATGGATTGGTAAGTTTATTTAGAAACATTCCATTTAAATATCTTGCATTTTATTGAAAAGAATTTAAGTTGTGTTTTAAGGATAAAATGGAAGCATTGTTTAAAGAATGGAAGGCACAAGTTCTGTATAGCCAATTCTTTCATTCTTTGCTCTCTGATCATATAAAAAATCAGTACTATTCCTGTGCCTCCATTTCCCTATTTGAAAAACTGAGACAAATTGCAGTACTTCAGTAATAGGTTGAGAGGCATTAACTGGAAAATGTTTTGGCAGTTATTGATGGATGGTACTATCAAAAGTAATGTTGTTTTCAAATTCGAGAGCAAACGCTGTTTAAGAAGCAGTAAAGCTAAAAAGACTGATCATTGGATCATTTCATTGATAGGAAAGCTGCCTTTGATAGTGCTGAGAAAACTTTTTGCATTCAAACTGTTGGGAGTTAAAACTTTTTGCATTCAAACTGTTGGGAGTTTCTCCCTATTCTATATGCACAGATTTTCTATTAACTGCAAGAATTATCTGTGTTTATGAATGTGAGAACAGGTCTTCTTCCTAATGTTCTGTACTTTTCAGTATGTGATAGAGTGCATCATTCCACCTATTAGAAATGTTTCAATGGAGAAATTCTGCTTGATACAATAAATGGGTCATAATGATGAGAAAGAGCATAAAATAACTATCTGGCTTCTTTTTGTAAGTATAGATGAGCAAATTAAATCTGAAGTATACCAGTTAAACTACAGCATTTTCCTTGTTATTTGTTTCTGCAAATCACTAATCCTCTACAACCTATAAAAATCCTGAACCTATCACAACTGAAACAATCACTACCAAGAAATCCTTCCTTTTGAATAAAGCAAAATAATATTATTTAACTTTTACTTCTGTGCAGTAGACCAATCTGTTGGTCATAGAACCATTTGAGATCATGGAGCCCAACTGTATTTACGTAACTGTGTAACGTTTAACTTCACAGCAGTATAAAGCAGTTAAAATAACTTAAAGGAAAAACGCTGCAATATCTTAATTGTAGATCCAGTATAGATGTGGATCTCCAATACTTGAAACAGGCCAGCTGGATATCACGATAAGCAATGTCCTCACCACCTCCATCCATTCAAATTCCCTACGCTGTGTTTTCCCACATGTGGATAACCTACGGTTATCATCATCTGTAAAAACAAACCGATTCAGCAGCATGGCAGGGTTAGATGCGCAGCTGATAACAGAAGGGGAAAGTTCTCTTCCCTCCAGCAGCTCCCAGTTCAGGGATGCTCCTCTCACCAAGCCCCTCCCCACATAATTTACCTTTGGGAGGAGCATCTCCAGCAGTCGGGCAACTTGCAGCCATAAAGGCAGCTGTCTTGGAAAGGACAAATCCGTGTAACAAAGTTAGGTGGGCTGTTACTTACTCCGAAGGAATGGTCTTCCTTCATGGGACAGCCCGGTCAGTGCCAAACTCACACGGGGCTGAAATCACTGAGTAGAAGTGAGGAAACTTCAGGAACTTTTTCAAACTTGTGACTGTCAAGGTTGCAATTTCTTTCTATTCTCAGTTGGTGACTGTGGAAACGCACCTTCAGTAGGAAGCATGTGGCTCGGAGATCTGCCAAAAGTACATTCCTGGCCACAGGGCTCTTTCAGGAGTCACAATTTCAGCCGCTTCTCCAAAGTCAGTACGTCAAATTCAGCCCTCTGGCAGAGAGGAAAGCTGTGAAGTACAATTAACCTGTACCAGCAGGTGGAACTCTATTTCTACTGCTACTGCAGTTATTCAAGAACAACAGTAATTATGGAGTGATTTTTCTCCTCCTTGGTCTGGACAAGAAGCTTTCCTTGATATCCAGAAAGCCTGAACTGAATACAACCTTAATAGAGGGAACTTCAGAAGGACTCGCCAAAGGGAGACTAACACCCATCAATTCTATTCTTGAAAAGTTTTTGGAGTTCTTTGTTTCCTTTTGTGAGTTCTTCCATAGAAGAAGTAGTAGCTCTTATTATCGGGTTTAAAACCAACAAACAAAACCCACATCAAAAGTAAAAATCCAGCATCCTCCAAATTTCTGAAACTTTTCAGCAGTAAAGAGAAATGATGCTGGTGATTTCAGAAAGAGGTAGTCAGAAATTAAAACTCTCTATAGAGAAACAGAAGGGAAATGCTGGTCTCCAGCATGAAAAAGAGGAATAATCCCTGAACAGAGATCAACTGTAGCAGAGATTTGCAGGAGGACAAAGTGTTGTTTGCAAATATTATTTGAGAATATTAATTTGATACATCTGAGATATTATCTATTTGCACATTTTTACTGAACTCCAGTTTACCTCAGTAACATTTCCGATTCCTTCTCCTCTCCTCGCAGAACCCATTTTTAGAGGTCAGAGTTACAGACACACCGAAACGATCCCGCAGAGATTTTGGCCTTGACTGTGACGAGCACTCAACAGAATCCCGATGTTGTCGCTACCCGCTGACAGTCGATTTTGAAGCTTTCGGATGGGACTGGATTATCGCACCTAAAAGATACAAAGCCAATTACTGCTCCGGAGAATGCGAATTTGTATTTTTACAAAAATACCCACACACTCACCTCGTGCACCAAGCAAACCCCAGAGGTTCGGCAGGCCCTTGCTGCACGCCTACCAAGATGTCCCCCATAAACATGCTGTACTTCAACGGGAAAGAACAAATAATATATGGCAAGATACCAGCCATGGTCGTAGATCGCTGCGGGTGCTCGTGAGATCCACTGCTTCATAAATTGTGGAAGCTACAAAAAAAAAAGTTATACCCCCTCACCAGTCTTTAAAACTGTGAAGTTACGTACACTAGGCATTGCCGACATCCTATATGCTGTATGATAGGCTATCGTACAGATTTAGTGCAGCACCAGCTACAGAATGTGAACTAAAGGACAATATAGTTACCTAACGGCTGGCTTTGAGCCAGTGAAAAAGAAAAGCTACAATCAAAGTCACCAGCTGTAACTCATGAAGTTCTTACAATGTGAGGGAATCAATATTCAGATGCAAATTTATATGCAGGTTTCAATATATGTTGGTAATCAAAAGCAAGCTCCTTTTCATCTGAGGGCAGAAGGAGCCGGCTTTTAAGTCCATTTCTTCACAGCTTCACTTAATATTGTATTTACAGGAAAATATATACTGGTAACATATACACCACTACACAATACCACCAGAATCATCCTTAAACACTTGAATATATAGAGCAGAATTGTGAGATGTATCAGACGAAATTCCACACAAATGGACAAATCCTGAAATTAGGGATGGCATAGTGTATTTAGCGTGTTTCCATTCCTTTTTCTCACTAGTATGTTAGCAATCGATGGCAATGGTGCTACGTAAGCAGGCTGAGTAAATAGAGAGATAGTTATCTAAGTGAAAGAATTTAGAGTAATAATGAATTTGCCCTATCCTCAGGTACACTATTCAACATTCGCAAGAAATAGGTATTTTTTTAAGTGAAAGGGAGTAGTTTTCTAGATGTAGTAAAACAAAAGGCAGCAGAGAAGTCTAACATTCAAATCTTAATCCCACGATATAACCTGCCTTTGCAACATTACCATTTGCACTATGATAAACCAATGCAAATAGTTGGTTGCTACAGATATTGTTTAAAAAACCACTTTGATACAACTGACTTGTGTAATATGTATGCATCAATATTTTGTAAATAAATGTTTATTTTTTAATCACTGTTGGTATATGTTCATCACAAGAAAAGAATTACTTTAACCTGTACTTTAATAAAAAAAACAAACAATATTCTCTTCATAATATAATTTCCTGGATTTAACACAAATAATACGTAGGAACAATGCAACAAACTAAACCATATGTTGAGAATTATACTACATTTTATATGTTTTTTACATTGGTATGAGCCATCTGTGATAAATGATGGGTGTTGACATGTTTATAAGGTTCTTTGAGTTACTATTTTTATGGTCATTTTGATTCGCAACTGAATTTCCATACTTTGAATGTTACGTCCATAAATAATGTTGATATGACAAGAGATTGCTATTAAATGCATTTTATTATATTTAAAAGTTTGTAGCAAAGTATTGTCTTATTTGAGTAAACACAGTACATGGATTTCCACACAAATTCTGTACATTTTCCTTGTGATAAAAAAAATTGTTAGCTGAAATTAAAAAAAAATAATCTATTTACTATAAAGTCCATTTCATTTCACAAGTGAAATACAACTGATAAAACAGGCATTTGTTAAGCCAATACAATCACTGTTAAAACCTCTTCATGTTAGTACGACTGAATTCTGGAATATACCAAAAATGTGTTTCCTTTGTGTAAAACCACCCTAAAATTGCAAAAATGCTTAATTTTCTTTCACTCCCCCTTTCAGACATTTTCTGCCAAGGTGGGAAATATTCTGTATTGAGTTTTCTACTTTTTTTTTTCTTTTTGTACGTTAGGACATTAAAATTTAAAGTTCTGAGCGATGAGGTTTGAAACTTAAAAGCAAACAGTTTTTCTACAATTTCTTTTGAACTATCGGAAGATCTGCTAACCAGAGTCCAAGCATCAAGCAGATGTTCAGCTTCTCCTGATGTAGTTCACCAGAGCAGGTCTCTGGGGCCCTTACATACACTTTCTATTTAGTTTCCCACAAAACACAGATCACAGATAATTAAAAGATAATTTAAAAACAGACTCTTAGAGTACAGAGCCTTGGTGAAGCCACAAGAAGCAAGAGCAGAACACAATCCCTGCTTCTCCAAAAGGCAAGGTTACAGCGTTAAGGGAAAAGGCCTAGATTTGTTGAAGTTAACAGCAAAACTTCTGCTGGCTTTAAGGGAGACCAGCAAACTGTTGCCCTTTGACTTTTAACTCATGACATTCAGGCACCAGATAGTCCCTGCTCATTAGAACTATCAATAGTATCTCTCTGGCCTCATAAACTGTTTGGAGACTTCAAATGAACTGCAGTTAGAGCTTCACTGGCTTTAATCGCGTCAGTTCGTATAGCAATGGCCTCAGGGATGTGGCAGCATGGATTTTGAAGGTAAGAGCAAAAAGGATATGTTCCCAGTCTGCACCAAGGTCCTGAAACACCACCTGCACAATTATTTTTACTCCTGATAGCTAAACTAAAGCTAATGCAAATTCAGTTACCCCCACATAAGTGACATCATTGGCTGCATAGTAATAACTGTACCTTGCACAAATGCAGTTCACAAGCGATGGAATTTTTTGCTGGTATCAGTGAAACCAAAAATAAACACACACACACACACACACCCCCGAAATAATATGAATTCCCAAAAGCATCTACTCCAACCAGCATTCCATGTTGATAAAGTTTATTCTGTGGAAATTTTATGCAGTACATGTCCTTCGTACTTTGCCAAATTTGGAATTGTTATAGAGCAATTCTGACTCCCATATTTTTATTATCGGCCTCACGTACAAGTGATTACTCAAGGAATATGCACTGTGCTTTGATCTTGTTGATTTTATTTGCTGAATGACTCATAATTAATGTGTTTATTGACAATCAATTTGAGATGCAAATAATTCATTCAGTTCTTATGGTCACGTCCTCCTATTTCTAGGGCTCAGGTCCTACAGACTTCAGCAGCACCCACAAGTGCTTTCCGTGTCAAGAACTCAAATCTCACCACTAAACTAGGTACCTAGAAAGCTAGAAATATGCAACAAGGGATAACTTCTGAGAAATGAGCAGCCTCATTTCCTTGCCTGGCATCTTAAGAACCCCATAGGAACAACACAGGTAGAATCCAGCATTCCAAGGCTGTGCTCAAGCGCTACAAGTTGCACGTGCACATCTGCAACGGGGCAGTCCCTCATCTGGATTTTGCTTCAGCTCTTCCTCTTGGCTCTACCGCCCCGCTCCTTCCCCCCCAACACAAGTCAGTCTCTTTGCCAGTGCTATTCTATCCCTAACTCTTACCAGTGTCAGTATGCTGTGGGTGAAGCAGTGCTTCTCCTCCCATTTTTCACCACCTCTCTCATCCCTGCCCATTTCCATCCCCAGCTCAGAGCACACTCCTGGCTCTGCCCCATGGCCCCTTTCGCCGGGGGAACAGCCCCCCCGCAGTGTTGTCCTCCTGCCTGCTAACCAGATCCAATGCATCCTGCTTCTGCTGAACGCTGCAGTTTTGGAGGGGAAAAACCTTCCAATATGCTGAATTGGAGCCTTTAGGGAATTTAACAGCTGACACAAGTCATCACCATTAAGCATATGTGAACTGAAATTTTGCATAGATGTACTGTTTTACCAAATATGAGCAGATTTCAAAGGAACAACTAAAGGCCAAATCCATCCATAGGTAGCTATTCTTCAATTCTGTGGAGTCTAGATTTGGATATTGTGCTTGTTCATCGGTGTTTTGGGTTTATTTTGTAGGGGTTTTTTTGGTGGTTTCTTTTTTAATCAGAGAGATTATTGGAATTGACTCATTCTTGGATGCGAATGAGCTCTTTTGGCTAAATGTCTTAAAAGAGAAATCAGCTTGGGACTAGGTTTGGACGGTTTAGCCCAGGCAGTTACATTTTGTTAAAGCTACAGCAACACAAAGCAGGGTATTATAATAACGTGAAGTACTGGAATTACAAACTTACAAATAAAATGATCCCACCTCCACTTATAAATTTAGTGAATAATAATTCAAAAAAGTCAGAGCATAGTAGGTTATGGAAGGCACTACCTAGAAGCTTTACATGACAAGTTTATTTCAAAACACTGTACCTGCGTAATTCGGCAAAAACGTCATGAAGAACCTTAGGTATCTGGTTTAACTGACCCAAGTATCCATGTGCTTGCACTTTAGCTTCATCCCAACAACATTACCTACAGCAAGTAGATATCTATATGTTGATTTAATACCAAGACATATGGCAAAGAACCATCCAGTAAGTTGCTAATGCAACTGCATCTGCTTCTCTATGCAATCTTCCCCTGCAAGCAGTAAGACTAACTCTCCCTTAAAATGCATGTGTAGCATGTTTGAATCCACAAAAATAAGATGTTAACAAGCTCTGGAAACACTAAAGTGCCAGTTGTCTCTCCTGTTTAGTTTATAAAAGCCCTGATGAGATATAAAGGAAGAAGTTGGGGCTGCAGGTCAACTTCTGCATTCCAATGGGCAAAAAGTACAGCTCTGTTCACTCATTTTGTGATTGTTTAGAAATAGTCAAGAGTGATAATGCCAGTATCTGCTGAAGCAATCTTGTGGAGAAAAAGCAATGGAGAAGTGCAAATGTATGGTTCATTCAACAGTAAACTTCTACCATTAACTACTAGGTATATTGATAAATTAGGCAGAAACACTCTCTCTGGTGTTTAGACAGCGTGAACTTGAGGTATGAAGAACTGTCTGTTTTTCAGTACTCCAGAAGTATAGATGACAAGAAGCCTTGAACCGCTTTGTAGATGAGGTGTCAAGATCAGCAATGAGCTTTGCAGCATTTTGGGTGTAAATTTGGCTTTCACCAACCTTGACCACTAAGGCTTTCCAAAGCTGTAGGAAACCCTGTTCCTTTTCTTCAGAAATGGACATAATTCACAGTCAGCATGCTTTCAAAACAGCAGTTTCCAGAGCAAATAAAACAGCTTAGTATCCATGAGTCAACCTGCGATGCATCAGTTCTTATCCTAAAGGCTATTTGTACTCTAATTATGCATCCAAAGTACCAGTGACCCTAAAAGCCATTACTTTTTCTCCCTTACAGAAGTGCCTTTCACTTACAAGTCAGTAACAAATTTTAATTTCAAACCTTTTTCTTGTCCATTTTGTGTATCAAACTACCTTGAATCTGTAAAAGTAAAGCCAGTCCGTCTTCACCAGCTGAAAGGATTCAGCTTGAATGAATCCTGCCTTTGGAAAGACAGAGGGAAAAGCCTTGGCTCAGCACTGTAGTTTCTGTTACTCCCTGACAAATGCTGTGTGACCTTTGGGTGAGATCTGGTTAGGCAGGAAAGCACAGTAATGCTTGGTTTTGGCAAGAAATGCACCCTATGTTCCATGTTTCACCAGCAAAATTAACAAGAGCCCTTAAAGTTTATGGTGGTATAGGAAGAGTATTCTGGAAAGTATTATGGAGGCGTTACTTGGTAGACAGCTTCCACAAAACTTAGAAAGGGCAGTTAGTAAAGAGTAACGTTATTGTAAACTACTCATGTCCAAAAGGATGGTCTGCTTCTATATATTTCAAGGAACTGAGCACATTATAAAAATCTAAATTTAAAGGAGTAAAATAATTTGATGGGGTGTAACCAAGATAGTATGAAAAATTTTATATTTCCAAATCCAGGATCATACTGGAGGCATTTGCTTAAACTTTGACTTCCTCTGCCATAAGAATGTTTAAGCTGAAAAGCCTGGAAAAGGTTTGTTCTTTGCCAAGATTAAAAGACACTTTAAAGTAAATCTAGCTTAATCATGATCTGTTGCCTCATAGTCTGAGTAGCAATCCAAAATATAATTACTGATGAGCTGGCTAACAGCTTGCAGTTAAGATTTTATTCAATTTATGAACCTTTCCTGCAGAAATAGAGTCAAAATTTTGTTTTTCCACATTAGTTCTTCACCTAGGAGAGGAACAATTACCTTCCCAACCAAGCAATAGTATTAGGGAGCTAACACTGCAAATTCAGCGCCATAAAGCATTCTGAAGTAACGCTCTAAAGCATCAGACACAACAGCACGCAAAGATTTTGTTTGTGCCATAGCATCTGCACCTTTGAACGAGAGGTTTATTCTGATTTTAGCCAAACAGCAATCCGCTCTCCTGCTAGCATTTTCGTCACCATTTTTCACTTTGTTATTCATCAAGTTTGGTAACGCTGACATATGAAACAGCAAAACTGAACACCTGGCTGTCACGCATTATAGCATCAGGTTGCAGATTCGCCTCGTGCGCGGCGCCAGGTGGTCGCAGCAGCAGAGGAGCTGGAGGCACGTCAGACACATGCCTTCAGGCTGAGCTCAGCTGCCTACTGTATGCTGCTGTCGTGTGGGATAGCACAGCCTAGGTGCTAGCCCAGGGGAAAAAAACCCGCCCCTTGCTTCTCTGCTATAGGTGACACCTACCACAATATGCTGAAGCTTCACCTCACCAGCTGGCCAGAGGTTTCTCTTCGGTTGTGTTGTTCACCCATCGCAGCATGGAACAACACAACCCATAGAATTACAGTAACAGTCATTGTATGTGCAGGGCTACCAAAGAGCATGGCTTATGCCAACTAACAGCAGCATAACTTTATCCTAATTTTCCTTCTAGACAAGGGTTATTCTAAGAGCACAGTAAAACTGGGCTTTTCCCCAATGCAGAAGCATTCCTCTAAAGTCACATCATAATATGCAGCCTCAGCTTCGGAATTTTATACACTGACCTACAGTCAGATCTCATGGATCTGAGTCCTCACAATGTTATGTATCAACAGTTGCCAAAAACCTTGTTAAATCAAACTAATTAAAATTTGTTAATCTGGTTATGTACGGTGTTTTTTTATCCCGAGGAAGTTCTTACCTGGCGCCCATTCAGACAGAACATCGTCTTTATAATGATGGTATTTTCCTAGGGAAAGAAAATGCAGCTGCCCAAAATATTCCCTTCTGAGGCCACTGCATTGTCTCTGAAATACTCTCAGGCTACTTGCCTCACCTCTTATTTGTTAGCTTTTATGTATAACTTGTGGCACATCTATTAATCTACTCTTTTGTACCAATGTCCTTGAGTTTTTGAATATCTTATCAAAACTGGATGTTGTTAAAGTATCCTCACAGGTTTCTCTTCTGATTTCTAAGAACATTTTGCCCTTCTTGCTCCCAAATGACTGTATCAACTTTCCTAATCAACCAGTAAGGATCTAGACTCAAGCTCTAGTTGCCACAAAATTATAGCCAACTGTGGGCTTACTATCATCTTATGTTTCTTTGCTTGTCAAAAATTATATCCACTATTAAAACTCTTTTTCCTTCCTTTTTTTAAAGCTCCAACTTTGTTCACAGAAACATTCACAGTAAAGTTAAAAAAAATTCAAATTCCAGAGAAAAAAGTATTCAGAAAAAACCTAGCTTTTCAGTGCTTTATCCATATCAAAAACCTCTGAAGGGATTTGTTTACTTATGTTTAAATATAGCAGTCTTTTGAACATTGGGAAAAAAGAGTATTTTTCAGTAAAAGACATTTTCCATCTTAACTGTTGATGGACAAGATATTTATTGGTGACTTTTTTCTTACATATTCTGTCATCATACATAACAAGCAACAGTGAATTACTTTTTACCGGTTGTTATTTTGGAGCACAAGTTTTAGGCAGCAAGACAGCGGTCTAGTAAGAGATCCTACACAGACCTGCACCTTTTGCCACCATTTTCTTCCGGCAACAGTGATAGTCCCGTTACTTTAATTTTATCTATGTACTTGTATTAAGACCACTGGCCTTTACAAAATGCTTCAGGAATCTACAGCTGTCCATGACTCCCCACTTCTTTAAATCTCCCACCTCAATTGTACAAGTTCTCGTCTGACTAGATCTGCATAGATTTTTACTACCACACAATCACATATGACAGTTCTCTTTCTTCTTTCCTGTTTTTGAATGGATCTCAAAACAAATTATGCTTACAGAAGGCACAACACAATCCTCAGTATCTGTTGTTTGGATTAGATATGGCTAAACTTCAGATCTTTAGCTGAAAAAGAACCAAAAATTGGTTCCACAAATTTCTCAACTGTGATTAAGAAGGAGTTTAGTTAGAATAAAATGCGATTACTCGGTTTTGGCCATGCAGCCTTCATGAGGCGTTCCCAGATCCGCTCCCACGGACCCTAATACTGGTTCGGAAGCCAATTGTTCCTTGGCAGCGTTGCCACAGATCTCACTCAGAGATTTAGCAACACCTTCTCCATCAGCTTACAGCAAATGCCAACGTCTCCAGTACACCCACAGCTTGCCGATACCACAATTTCTAAGTTATCCATGCTAGCTCCTGCCCATTACAATGACAGGAAGGGTGGGATGCTGTGTCAGTTGAGATTGAGCTTTTCTAACCATGCCCGGTACTGTATTTCCACATAGAACATGCAGTTACAGACTAGATAGACATATCTGAGTTAAGCATAATCTACTTGATGCAAGAGCGATAGCGAAGATGCAGCAGCAGAGTTGGATGTTTGTCTGCAAGCCAGCTGCCTAGGACTGAGCACTCGAGCTGCCTTCACTAGAGCTAGTGAGGTTGAATCAGCCTGGGCTGATCTAACACCTCTCCACAAGCATCACAGTTTGTTCTTTCTGTTCATCCACCAAGAGACAAAACTATCCCTGAGCCATAAGGCACAATATCAAAGGCAAGGCAACATTTAGTTCTTTGCAGCAAGGCAGCCAGGTCTCAAAAACCAACTACACACCCAAATGTGCCACCACGTGCAGACAAGGACCTGACTTCCCCGCACAGACTTGACCTACATTGCTTCTGCATAGTGCTATACGTGACACCAGCTCATACACGGTTTATTAAGAAAGGTATTCAACTTTCATTTAAACAGCTAAAGATAATTGCACTTGTATGAGGCTTATATATTTAGAACAAGGCTCTCTTCTGACAGGGAGAAGCAGCCAGAGTGCTGTAATGCCTCCTTCACTGTTACTGAGGCTCGGCTGCTGGCTGCACGGCTGGTTACAGGAGGGCTTTGGTTTCTGTGGTGGCAGGGCCTTCTTTGAGGGCAAGCACTATTAGGGAGAGCAAAGATGCAAGACCATCTTTGCCAGCAGGCTTGTGAACTAGTGAGCAAAGTTTTAAACAATTATTCGAGCGGAATTAATATTTTCTCTCTACTGTAAATTACAGGAGAGGGTTACGGTGGATTAATACATTCCAGAAGACATCCCTGAAAATCCCCTTTTCAACCCAAACCTTGACAATGTTTAAAGAGTAAATTCAAACCAGACATTTTAGAAAGTTAAGTCTGACACACAGGTGCCACTTGTAAGCATCTACTTTTCTGTGTCAAGATCCACAACTGCCTAAGTCTTGTTATCCCTAACACCAAATCGCTGTTAAAGGTCCAACTACATAATACAATTATATTGATCCCCCTTCCCTTTTACCCGTGTTGTGCTGTTGTTGTTTTGTTGTTGTTGGGGGTTTTGTGGTTTTTTTTGTGGTTTTTTTTTTTTTTTTGGTGGTGTTTGTGTGGTTTGTGGTGGTGGTATTTGTTTTGTGTATGTGTGTTTAAGCTTTTTAAATATATTGGGAAATCATCTAAATTCTGTGTTTGTTTTCTCCCGGATGAATGTACTCTCAAGCTGTGGGATAATTCTACTAAGACTTATTCCGTGTTAGGTAGTAATACAAATATTAATTAGGGCAAGGAAACAATGGTATAGACTCATTCACCAAGTAGGAGGAAGAGTAATATTTTCATCCTGTGTTTCAGTTAATTTTTAAGTCTTCTCTCACCATTCATCAGTGGTCCATGTCACGAGACTTCCAACAAGCCCCCCACTCTGAGCCACATGGCCTTCAGACAGTAAAGGATGTTTTGTAGTTTTAAAGTTTATTCAAATTTTCTAACTCCCTCAATGAAATTTTAAAAGTCTAATTATGTTCTTTAATAATTTTTAATTATTTTTTTTTAAATATTTGACCTTTTCCAATAATGCTTGGCCAGCATGAATAACTGGAAGACTTATTGACATTATTATAAAAAAGTCACAGAAAGATTCTTTTGTCTGTCCAGATGGTTGTATTTAAGCAAACAGTAAAACAATGAACAAAACCCCCTTGGACTCAATGACAAAAATCACTGACTGGAATCTAAATTTCATGACCATTATTTCATAACGTGAGATCAAAGTCTTCAATTCCAGATTTCAGCTGTGCTAAAGCACTCAAGTAATCTTTATTCTATACACGTGGAAAAAATGTAAGAGAATTTGTCGTTATGGTGGCTTGCTTTAGCACACTACAGAGATTACTATGAATAAACGTATTTAGTCCCAGGAGTTTAGTTGGGAATATCAAGAAAGTTACACAGACAATTGAACGGAAACACACACACACACTTATTTGACCTGCTATTCAGAAACCAGGAGTCTGCATTTCTGGTCCGAGTCCTTTGTACACCTGTCCTTACCCAGCTGTCCTTTGCCTTTGGGTACACCTGTTAACAAAAGTGAACTTTCACTCACTCTCACTCTAAGATAGGGGAGTTTGGCTGGTGGGATATTTTTAATGGTTTTTTAGTATTTCATATCTTTGGGATTAAAGGGAGGTCTGACTGCACATAAACCTCTGCGTGGGGAAGTAGCTTTAGCATTAAACTTCAACTTCAGCATTATTTCATAGTCTTATTCCTGCTTAAGAGTTCATAGAATCATAGAATCCCTAAGGTTGGAAAGGACCTCTGAGATCACCAAGTCCAACCATCAGCCTAACACATCCATGCCTACTAGACCATGTCCTGGAGTGACACGTCTACACGTTTTTTGAATGTCTCCAGGGACGGCGATTCAAGCACCTCTCTGGGCAGTCTGTTCCAACACCTCACTACTCTTTCTGTGAAGAAGTTTTTCCTAATATCCAACCTAAACCTCCCCTGAAGCAACTTGAGTTCAATGCAGAGCAGGCTATAATTGATATTAACTTATTCTTAGAGTGAAAAATTCTGTCGGTTTTACTCTTGTGTTGTTCAATGCACTAAGTGACCCTACTCCGAGATTGCTGACCAAGCACTTGTTGAGAATTACAGAAGATTTTTCTCACCTAATGCACAGCCTCACTCATCAGTGTGGGACTTGCTCTAAAAATGGAAGAATAATGAACTCATGTTCCCATTACCCTGAATAGACAAATATAAAAAAGACTCATCTTACAGTTGAAATTAGTATCGTAAGAAAATTATGATAATGTGTACTTGTCACTCACAACTCAGATTTGCACTAGAACTGTATATCATATAGTAGAATGATTATTCCTTAATGCATCAGCACAATTGGCTGCATATTTCAAGGATGTATTTTTCATATTGTGAGCACGAACTCCGATTGCCACAAACTGTGGCCAAAGGGATGCCTTGTTATCTTCTATGCCACCCTTGGAAAACTCCAGAATGTTGCCAGATGCTAAAAGCAGGCTTCATGCTTTGTACTAGTGACAGTAGAGCCACATGAAGTGCTGTACAAAGAAACAGAGACGTAATTTCAAATAATTCACACATGACATAACAGTGTTATTCTCTATACTGGCAATTAATCTAATACGTTCCTTGTTGAAAGCTAAAAACACTAGATACCTAGATTTTGATTCATATATAGAATAATTGTAAATTACTTATTTAGAAAGTCCATCCTTTCTAAATGCATCATGTAGATACAAATATGTATCATCATCACAAGATATCACTAATGAAAATAACCTTAATTCAAAAGTGAAGCGCTTCTCTTTCCAACTGAGGATTTCACAACGAAATTATAACAACCCTATAGCAGCGGCACAATCACTGAAATAGTCTTACTGAAGATTTTCCATTCCTCTTACGGGGACGCCCTTCATGAAATGCTGAGGTCTGGAAAGGTACCTCTGGCTACAGTAGCTGTTCTGAATCCCATTACTAGCATTAAAAAATTAGAAACAGCATCCTTTGCATTACTCTAATTCACACTTTGATTCCCAGCTAGCTTTTAAAACACAACTACCCAAAATCTGCCTTCAAGATTAAATCATATAAACATTTGAAATTATCATGACCACAGCATGGTGAAAGGTAGGTTAAAAACTAATAAATTTGATTTTTGTTGGGTAATACGATCTTTCTGGGTGACTCTGACACTCTGTGGGAGGCACAGCCTCTCATTTTCCTATTGCGTGTATTGCCAGGAACTGCCGGTTTCCCAGGATGACTCTAGCTTCTCTTGTTCTGCAATGGGCAAGTCGGAAATCACTCCTAGAACTAAAGAAACTATTTGTGTATACGTAAGAGTTTTTCCTAATTAACTGCATCTCAAAACATTCCCATTCCTGTTGGTACATGGTAAAATGAAGAAACAACATAAAGGAAGATTGAGAAAAGTTACTGTGAACAGATTTGAGAATAATTAAGCAGCATCAGCAAAACCCAAATACTAGTGAACTTTCTTATCTTCAAGACAGTGGAGAACAGGCAAAACAAAAAAAGAGTCATTCTTCCAGAATGCATTAAAATATTGGAACTAAAGATTGGCACCCATCAAGATGTACATACAGCTCTTAAAGCCTGTATAGCAGTAGATACATACACATATGTGAACATTTCAGAGCAAAGAAGCTGTAAAATACAGCACGGTGAATTAAACATCTTAGGAACATATCTGTAATACCACATGATATACAATATAACTTCATAATACTGCAAAGTGATGAAAACTCTAAAGAAACAAAAATTAATTAAGTTTTCCTTTTAGCATGCATTCTATAGCACATTTAAGATTCACTAGCTTTGACTAGCCCTATACTCCTTGACTAACTTAGGTTCCCTATTAAATGTACACACTGCTGTAGCATATGGATCCTACACCACTGGATGCCTTTGAGAAAAAAGAAATTCCCTACCATAAAACTGAATGAGAAACTTAGATTATCTTAAGCATTTCAGAGAGGATACATCAATAATGGAAATCTAATGTTTGCTTTGGAAACACTGTTCCAGAAGGCGAATTGGCACCACGAGCAGTAGGAAATGGCAATAACCAGTCTAAAACTTTTTATTTTTCTCCTCCCTACACACCAATGTAATTTACAATGGCATACCTATGCTGTAGGGGCAACGCATCGGTGTGCAATGGGAACTGCACCTGTGGAAGTCCAATTTAAAATCAAGTAACTCAAACTAAGTCATGCCCGGGGCAAGCCCAGAACTTCACCTCAAAGCAATCCATCTACCTGAGCACACCAGTGCTATTTAGACAAAAACCTGCCAGGGTGTTTTCTCTGAGACTTCACATCACCTCAAAGGAATGCTGTCAACACCTAATCTCAGAGCATGGAGCACCAAACATTTTACAGTCTGCTGTTTTTTCTGAAGCCGTTTGTCACCAAGTGATCGCTATCCTATGTTCAATCAGAAATTGGATTTCCATCCCCAGAGCTAAAAACTCAAGTGATAAACACACCAGCACACACCACGCACACACACTTTCAAGAACTGCCACAAGTGCCACTCTAATAGCAGAAATTTAGTGCTACTTGTCAAGACAACAAATTGCAAATGCTCTTTCAAAAGAAAACATTTCCGAAGGGCTATTCCAGAATGATGTCTGCAGGCAGACACTTGTTTTCAGGACAAAGTGCACTTTAATTCTGGAAGAATTACTCCTCTCAAATGTAACATACAGAAAATTGGGAAAAAACATCTAGAAAATATCAATCATTCCTTGATGGGACAAGGATGGATAACATATCGTCACCATCCCCATGACGTACACAAAGAGGAGGCACGCAACACAAGGTATTTTTTTGTACTGTTGCCCGCTTCTCTGCCATCCCCCAGGGCCTTAATACAGTATTTGGCAATTCTTGCCTTTCCATAAAGATACCCACAATTTGTTTTATGTTGAGCTCTGATGGACTCTCGACAGTGATCTGCTGCTTTTAGCTCTTCTTCCTTTACTGTTTACCCTGGTTGCTCTGGGAGAGCCACAACCCAGGGAACTCTTCTGTTCTGGGCAGTGCAGAGTTGGGAAACAGAGATCCCTACAGCTTCCCCTGTGAAGCCACCATCACTACAACACCTCCCAGGCTTCATGTTGTTTAAATATCGTTAACTTAGAAATTTGCATGGTTGTGTCACTACACTCTGTGCATTAATGAAGTGAAAGTAAAAAAACAAAACCAAACCACAACACAAAAACCAAACAAACCACAACAACAAAACCAGCCAAAACCACCCATGAATTTTTAAATCATCACCAAAAAGCTGCAGTGTCCCAAAATAAAATTACTTGAAAGAGATTGCAGTTTTCCTATTTAAGTACAAAACTTGAGTACACATGATTTTGCCTCATCTTGCCAAAAGGTTGTTGAAAAAAAGATGCAGAGTAGCAGAAAGCAGAGACTTTTAGGATCCTGAAGGCATCCGTGTGTTACTCTAAATCCTGTTCCTGTAATGGAAAGCCTTCCTAGTGAAGGGAGACACCTGCTTTTCCGCAGCGCACAGTTCCCCTATGGGCCATGAAAAATCTGATACACTTCAGCAGTGGTTTTTGTCCTTCTGAATCCAGCAGGAATCCAATTTAAAATAAAGAATGGATTTTCCAAGGTGATAAATTATATTTATTATTAACAGAAGATTCTTGGACAAAATTATCTTTACGAAGTTAACTAGAGTTTTCTAAATACCTGGACAGTTTGTCAGTACTCTCTATTTCACCATCCTGCTTTCTCAATATTGACATTATACTAATCAAGCTGAAATGCAACTCAAAAAAGGCAATAATATACCGCATTAAAAAGATTATATTTACATTTGATATATTGAACCAAATATTTAGAAACAGCTGGGAAACTAAAACCATTGGTGGAAAGCTGAACCACATTATACGTTTAGTACTGGCACATTAATATATCTCACAAGTCCTAAAGTCCAAGGCTAGGAGAAATATCTATTATTAAGGGCTCTCTCTACTTGGACTTTTAAGCAAAGTGGTCCCGTTCAAGTTTGGTTATGCATACTACACTGAATTAAAAGTAATAATGCTCAGATAGCTAGTGATGCTTTTGCTTTCTTGCTCTCCTTGTAGCTTCAGTAATATTACGGTCTTTGCTGTGCAGGCTTTTATAAGATGTATGGATGTTAGATGCATAAAAATAGATGCTCTGAATATAAAGCAGGGACAGGAAGCAGCTATGCCCTTGTTATGGTCGCATTACAGTTGAGCATGTCTCCTGGCACCTGTAGCACAAACCTAGTGAATCCAAGAAACGCAGTCTGAAAGAAAATTGCTGCTAATTTTCTAACCAGCATTAGCCTAGCAACTGTCACTAATTGTCCTAGATTAGGGATTGCAGTTCTTCTGCAAGTTTGTGAAGAATCTACATGAGAGTCCTAGTACTGTAACAGTAATATTAGAGGAAAAAAAATATCCCAAGGGGATATCAGACTGTCCCAGTCTGTGGTCCATTTTCAAAGGCCACTTGCCACATCAGAGAGCAGCAGTAGTGACAGTGTTTCAGGGGTTAGAGTTTTCACAGCTGTAGCTCAGGACTTTAAGTGATACAGGTATAAAAACATTACCTGAAAATTCAGTCAGCAGCCCAGAGCTCTTTTGAAGGTTTCCACAAATGTACGCTCATCTAAAAAAAAAAAAAAATTTTTTGTAAAGTTTTTTGCAAAGTCTATTTGATGAGTTTATTTTCATATCATTTTACATGGCTGTGTTCATTCCAGCAGTACAGAATGGATAATGAAAATCACTCAATATCATTGCCTTTCCAGCTGTAGTTCTAGCTGAAATATTAAGCTATCACATAACAGTGGCAGCTCTCCAGGCACAGAAAAAAAAATGTTTTGCACCTGTTTACAAATGCATTTAGTCATTATTCATCATTACCTTGACTCTACATCTAATTAAATACATTCATGCCACACTCGCTTTCTTTTAAGACTGCCTAAATGCCCTCTTAGAGTCAAGCTTAAATCGTTACCTTCTGAATGACCGGGAACCCCAAAGGCACTTGCCTTTTTGTTTTCCTGCATCAGACCAGTTTGCTGTGATTTAAATAAATCCTTATATGGTTTCACTCAGTGTTTCCTTGAAGATGTCTGAAGGTAACTGTCTGCCAACCTCCAACAAACATTCTTGAACAACCTTCTCTTTGATGCCCCTTTCCAATAGAAGCCGCATTACTGAAGTTCACAATTCGCTACTGATCTTCCTCCTCAGCTTCAGTAATTTACACAAGCACCCTTCCAAGAACAAGCATGGAGGCAAACGGCATTATTTAGGCAAACACTGACTAGTCCCTCTTCCCATTTTTAGTATTACATCTGCTCTTGGAGTCTGAATCAGGCTTGAATGATTTTGAAGGAGTTAAACAGCTTGGGAATTGAAATCAAAAGCACAAACCAAACATGATGACAATACTTAGTTATTTTGAGGCTGTAATATGATGTAAGGAACTACTGGGAAAATTTAAAACGAATATAGTTTCTTTGCTGAACTTTGTCCAAGATACTGACATCACTGCTAAAACCAAGAAATATAGAAGGTTATTTGAGGAGCAAATAAGACCATAAGGAAAACATATGAATTTCACCATACCAAGACCCTGATTAATTCCAGTCACTGCTTACCAGCTACGGTCAATGTATTTTCCCTTAATTTGTCAGACTGCCTCCTGTTCTTAAGGAATGTGATAAAAGTTACACTTACAGCTAAGTAGACCTTGAAAATGTTTTTCCCACACAGATTTCAGTAAGCTGCATGTTTGCTATATGCCTGCAATCAGATTTTCTTAGAATAAGTGTTCCTTTAGGTGTGGCTGTACCTTGTTTGCCATCCTTATTGCTTTATAAGGGTAGCAGAGCCTTAACTGCACTTCAGCAGGATTGAGTGGTTGGGGTGGGGTTTTTTCCACCTAGACCTTCAGAATTTTGAACCTATATTTCTTCAGCTAATTAGGATGGGTGGGGGCAAGGTGTAAGAATGAGGATCATTGGAACTATCCATAAATTTACTTTGAAGGTATATAAATATTTCAGCATAGATGAAATTCATTCCCCAAGCAACTGCCCACACAGACTCCCATCTATGTGATTCAAAGGTATTCTACATAGAGCTTCAAGATAGGAAAGTGCTCCTATTTGAAAAGCGAGGGAAGCAGACTGCCAATCCTTTCTACAACTCTGCATCAACAGGTAAAGGGAATTAATGCATGAATCTAACTCTGGAAAAACTAAGGAACTCCTGTAGTTCCTAGGGAAGCAGCAGGGGCTGTCTGAGTCTCAGAGGAACAGGGCTTTAACATGTTCCTTGTTATTTGATAGCTAGTCTTAATATAGTTAGAAGAGTCTGAAACAGATGAAGGCTGGCTTTATCAAGACAGGATTGATAAAACCTATTACTCTTATGGTGCAGGCACAAAGACATGTATGTATGTAAAAGGTCTAGGAAATAATGAAAACAATTTATTTTTCTTTACATTGAACGACAAAGACTTTTTCACATAGAAAGCATGAAATTTAGCATGGTTCAGAATAAGATATGGGTTTTGGGAGGAAAAACAGAAGATAAATCATTTCATTACATTGAAATTTTAAAACTACCTTTTACAGAAACTTAAGAACATACCTAAATCTTCTTGCAACATAGGATACAAGAGATTTTACACAAGATCCTTCCCGTATCATCTCTTCCAGCTGAGGCAATAGCTAGACAGAATGCTATACTAATTTAAAATTCCCAGGATTGGGTAGGTGGTTTCTCAGTGTGGGTCCAACAACACACAGACACGTGAGACTCCTTAGAAGTTCCCAGTCTCTGATGGAGCTTTGGCTTCCCACAGGGCAGCCATCAAGAGCACAGGACAGCGTGCCATCAAAGCATCTGGAAAGGACATGGACAGTAGGGACTCTGTTCTATACCTATGCTGATCATGAACAAAATGAACAAAAAAAACCACCCAAAAAAACCCCAAAACCCCACCACACCAAAAAGCCACACAGACCAAAGCAAATCCAGGCTGAATGGAAGATGAAAAGCTGTTCAGGGAACATTTCCTTTAGATGTTCTATGGGACAGAGCCAAGAGAGATAGCAGCAGTGCTAGAAAGAGGTTTTTTTGCCAGAGCAACCTGTGGAGGCAAGAACAGGACCATTAAGATGATCAGAGTTAAGGTCAAGGCAGCCGTTTATATTCTTACCAGCAGGCAACGTGAAATACTGCAAAACTGGGTTGGATGACAAGAAGATGATGTGGTTGAAGCTTAGCTTAGCTTAACTTATCTTTAGTTCTTCACACATAAATGCAGAGAGGACACCCACGGTGTGACAGCGTTGTTTGAAATAATCAAACATTACATCTGTAGGATTCACACACAAAGTTATATTAGCACTATATTAACACAAGAAATTTCATATTTCCAAAATAAAGGGCACATTACTATATATTTATATAGGTTCTCTGGATATTTATTACTTAGTTCAAATTGCATCTTCAGCTCTTGGTGTCTAAGAGCATCACAACACAGTCTTCGTTAATCACACAGACATTCCACATTGCCTTGAAGCCACATGGAAGCTGGAAGCCCAAGCAGATGCAAGGAGTAGAGTGGTATTATCCTTTAAATGCACACTTCAACAGCCAACCACTGTTGTGTTTCAGGAACAAAACAGAGAGCACTTCAGCAACGAAGTGATTTACCACACATCTACAATCTAAGCTAAGGCAAAATGGACAATTGAGACATCTGAGAGGAGCAAGTAGAGGATGAATTCCATTTTATTGATGCCTTTTTTTTTTTTAAAAAAAATCATCCAAAATCAAGGCTAAATTGAGATTCTTGGGTCAACAGTTAAGGAAAAAATATAGATATTCTGAAGGAGATAAAGTGCTAGAATAACTTTTGAACAATACAATGAAACAGTATGAGTTCTGAAGAGCGTGACTTCTGTCCCAAGGACAAGGCAAAGGATCAGGTTTCTTAGGGAACCAGCAAAAGAAATTTAAATGTGAGAATGTTTTGAGGAAGGCATGTATACAGCTCATCATCTTTATAAACAATTAAAAGGAAGAAAAAAACCAACCCAAATCTGACAGCACTTCATAGTGTGAGAAGTTAATAGAAAAACAGCATGAGATAACCCTGAATGGTAATATCTTCATATCAGCAATTCACTTTAGGTGATTTTCTCAGTCCAGTAACTCTGCCAAGGCAAACTGGGAAGATGGTACAACATAACACAGTTACAGGTGTCCAGTCTTGCTGCTGGGCACAGGCAAGCCATACGGCCGCAGCTGACACCCCATCATCAGTCATATGCTTCATCTGATGTCACAGATTGACTCCAGGCTGGCAAAGGAGGGGGGGAAACCCTCCCAATCTCATGCTCCACTGTGCATCAATCAGCACAGGAGCCAGAAGAGCCACAGCAGGAAGGAGGCGGCTGTAGACTCAGCCATGCGAGAAGCCCGGGCCAAGCTGCTGCTCCCACTTCTGCCGTTGAGGGCTCTTCCTGTGGCCGCTGCTTGCCCTCGGTGGAAAGTTAAAATGACAGAGTGGGAAGAAACAGAAACTTTTTGCATTATGCTGTTATTTGCAGTGCCAGCAACAGTCAAAACAGATTGTCGGTGTCCAAATTCACGAGCACGCACTTCAGAGCCAGCTTCCCAGTTGTTCACCATTTATCTACCCCTCATCTCCTCCTAAGAGAGCATTAACTGTTTCAAAACTTGAGTTAGTTACCCTCAAATTATTTATCTCAATTTCAGTTAAAGTCAGTATTCCTGGTATGGCTGGTTTCCCCAAGAGCACAAGGAAATTTTTGTATAAGTATCCACCTGTCTCCACAACCAAGTTAACAAAAACAGTTGTAAAAAATTGGAATTTAGAGCAGTCATTAAAGACAACATCCCATAATGATGATGAATTTTTGGAGTATGTACAGATACTGCTACGGTTTCACTCCAATGAATGGCAATAATAGGCTACTCTTCTGGGTAGGCTACACAATCTCCTAAATATGAGGTTAGGGCTCTGAGAAAAATTGCTTTAATGCTTTTTTTGAAATTTCTGAAGTATGTTTCCCACGTTGACTAGGACACTAGTACTGAAACTTATTTTTCACCAAAAAAAGCTTAACGCAAGTCCACTGAAGTGAATTTTGTATATATTTTAGAATATTTAATTATCAGAGTGTATCTTTAATTACATGCAACCACAGAAGGGATTTTTAGAGTTTGGAGAGTTAAAGAGACAGGTTGAGGAAAAAGAATATATATCTGAGAAAAAAAAAAGAAGAAATAGGTAGGAAACTCTGTGGAACAGGGAAAAATCCTTTTCCTTTCAACCTTGGATATGAAAGCTGAGTTCTATAAAATTGTATTTATAGGGCATTTCTAATTAAAATAAAAGTTGCTGATGAGAGCTTTGAGTGCTGGGGGAAAAGAAGCTGTAGAAAGATGGGCAGTTTGGGTAACAGAAAAGAAAGAGCAAGAGACAGTGAGAAAGCTATACATGAGTAGAAAAAGAGAGTACATTCCTCCTTTCCAGGGGGAGAGGATGCAAGAAGCAGGCAAAAAGGGAAAGAAAAAAAAAAAAAGGAGAAAATTTGCTGGAAAATTGAAGTCTGATAGTTGAGGGATGGCCAGGGAGCATTGCACAAGCAGCACAGACCTTTTTCCGAAAGAATGGATGGAAAAAACAGAATTAAAAAATTTCAAAATTTAGATGAATTTCATACGTTGTTATTTGATATTAATTTCTGAAAAAATAAATTTGATACTTACTTTAATGGAAAACAGACATTAAAAAAGTTACACCAAGTGTCAGGTGAAGAAAAAAAGATACAAACCAAGAAAAGTTAGAAGGATTACAGATGCACAAAATTATGGGGGATGCACCTCCACAATATCTAGCTATGCATCATCTCCCATTTAAATAAATCCTTTGCTGCCTTATTCTATCAGGTTACCTTTACCTAAAAATATCTTTAAATAAATGTTCCTATAGTGTTAAAATACAGGTGTGTTTTTTTCCTGCGTGAAAGTTTCCAGTTTCTCATCTTGGAAACAGAAGCTAGTACAAAACAAAAGGACGCTGATTTGCCAGAACTCAAACAAATAAAATAAACACTTTAGGATGCTTAGAAGACACGAGTGCACACGAAGGTTGTAAGCAAGAGAGAGGACATTGCTTTTGTGCTTATGAGGAGACCATCAAAATGAATAAAGCTATTTATATTTACATACAGATAAAGTAATTACAAATAACACATTTCCTTCTGCAATACAAATACAAACTAAATGTATTTTTAAACTGCACTGGTAAATGTTGACTAGAAATGATCATAAGAGAAATGCTTGATAGCACAGCCATATTTTAATGCAAGTATTTACTATTACATATCACAATTAAAAAGCACATTCTTAAAGATTACAGTACTAAACCTATACAAATGGCTTATTTCAATTCAGAATGGCAAAGTGTTTTCAAGAAAGTATATGTCTCAATTGAACATAGGCAGGAGAACTACATTTTCTATTCCAAGTTAAAAATCCATTAAAGTGCAAGTGTGTGGAATTGTACAGGTAGAACTCCTGTTAACATCTGGGCACAGAGTTAGTACAGGCTCCTTCTAAACAACAAGCAGTAGAGCGCATTGAGCTAGATTTGGCATCAAATATTTAAGTAAATTTATTTCAGCTTTCATAACAGATCAAGGAGAAAGACCTCTTATGTTCATAACAGTGTAGTTTTTCACTGAAACACAATGAAAGACCTTGCAAAGACATGTTAACCTTCAAGCTTTCCAAGTTATTGTATCATAGTAGTCAGACTATTTGTTAACATAAAGAAGAGTTTTTTCAGTTTGTTGCTTGGTTGGTTGCAAAAACCTTCCTCAGAAGCACCAGAGAGTGACTGGCTGATGCATGGGTCGAGACGCTTGGAGATCTGCACTGACTCAGAAAACACTAAGAATACCCTCAGGAGCTCAGGTAGTGGCATCATATTCACTTGTGTAGGGTCACACATTCATTTTTTGCCATCTGGAAATACATTTCTTGTGCTACTGGACAAGTCACCTGCAAAAATCTTCAACTTTCCCTGCAGCATGGTTCACCTGCTTAGACCAGCTTGAAAGATCTCATTCAATTAGTGAGGACCTTATGGCACAGATGAACGGTGATCATCTGTTTCTACCTGTTGGCTATGTGCTGATTTCTAGGAGAGAAATACCTGACCTAAACAAATATTTAGGCTCGACACTAATTCCAAGTGAAATGCAATGTCTTGTCATACATGGCAGACCACAGTAAGTGATCTCATGAAATAAAAGTTTAGTTAATTCAAGTTAATGTCTGATGAAGATTTCCTATGTAGTAGGGTTAGGCTTAGTATGAGTCACTCTGTGAATGAAGAGAAAAACTAATTTTAAACTAAACAAAGATGTCCCCCAGCATCGCTTTATCCCATTTGTATTGCAGACGCATGAGAAGCAAATCCCATATTTAGAGCACACTGTATTTGAAGTCTCTATATATTTGGCAGACAGAGATATTCCCTCACAATCTTTTTAAACACTGAGTGCTAACTCCATATCTGTCTGCTTATAGGCAATGTTCAAACTTATATATAATTAGTCTACTTTCAATTAGTATGCAATATCTTTAACAAAAAAATATAGTATTTTTATTATAAAAGGTGTTTCTAGTATAAGAAGTGGTAGAAAGAGTAACTTTCAGAATGTGAGTGTTTAGATGCTGCTATTAAGGTTACAAGAGAATCCCTAAGGAGAGGGAACATTATGTATTTATATATACATACACACTCTCAAAAAAAAGTCACATTAGTCTTACTACATAGTTCATATTCTTCCTATTTTATGATTAAAACCTTTAGAAAAGCCTTCCTATATTTTTAGCTTGTTCTGTTACTAATTCTATCTAAAAGCCCCCAGGAAGAAGCTGAACTAAGAACGAGAACAGTTGTTGATACCATCTCATTCTAGGTCTGTTGCACGGTTCACACGCATTCAGGGCTCAGATTAACCTAGTCCATTTTAAAGTGCAGATAATTAAAAAACCCTAAGCATCATAAATTACATTTCATCCAAAAGGCTCTTAAAATGCTTTATAGACTCTACGCACAGATCACTCCACCAGTCACCGAAAGCAAGCACCTCTGGGATGAAATGCAACAACTGTTCCACGGGGCACGGCAGAGGAGAGGAAGTGAGGAATACCAGCACATCGAATTGCAATTGCAGGGGGAATTTAGGTAGGAAGAATGTAATTACCCCGTTTGGAGCCTGGCCAGACCACGGGGGTTAACGTCTTATAAAAAGCCCTAGGAGAATTTTAACAACCCTTAGTGCTCAGGACCTTTCATTTATATGTTAGCAAGGCTAACAGCTCTGCTCAACTGGTTCTGTATGCTGCTACAGGAAGCAGGGGAAAACCCACTTCTCTTCGTTCTCTGCGGTTTCCACCAAACTACTAAGCAGATTAATACTACTTAGTCTGCAGAATCTGGTGAAAATGCAGCAGAAAGGCATCATGATTGAAAGCTGCACTGAGTCAGAGCAATTCCTACCGATCCTTCAAATGCCATACAGGAAGAAAATGTTTCCTACTTCAGTGAGCCCTAAGTCCTCATAAAGAAAGCATTCAAGATCGTCTCAGCACGTATAATAAGTAAATACTGTAAAGATACACAAATAGTAAGATAGAGAGGGAACAGCTATTTCTGATGCTAAGAACAACCTCTGAGAAAGAGCAGGAAACTAACACCTGTATACGGTTTCTTTCATATATGAAGTAAGCAACGGTCAGCAGTTACACTTCATTACTGTATCTTCTGTTCGTAGATATGTGTGTGTGCATTTTAATGCTTTTTGCTTAAGTAAGGCTGAGAGTTAAAGGCAACAACGAAAGCAAGAAACATGAGCAGGTAGGAAGATAGATAAGCACGCAGCTCATCTTATTTTTTTCCACTGTTACCTTTAAGCAATTAAAAAAAAAAAGTAGACTTACTTCCAAGTTTCCTTCCTCCAGAATAATACATCAAGCGGGGTTATAATGGAGCATAGCTTTTCACTCCCATTGAACCAAAAGCATTTGGAACAAATTCCCAGAGACTGCCAAATACTCTCTGAAATTGTTTACGTTATGTATCCATACCCCACAGAAGTATCTTCTTTCTCCAACTAGGTTACACATAATTTAGAGCCATTTAACTTTGCCATAGTCTAACGTAATGCACCACAGATATTTTTATTTCATTGTTTTTAAACATCCAAATGTCCATTGGGTGCATTTTATTTGCCTTTGGCTAATTCGTTTTGTTTGTATCAGACTTGCATAATAATGAAAGTATCATGGTATTGTATTTGATTTTCTCTTAACGACGCTTATTTATTCCATCTTACAACCAGAATTACTTGTTAGGATGCAAGAAACTGTGAAAGAAGAAACAATGAAAGGCTTCTCCAAATCAAGCAAAGCAGAGTATTTTGGGTTGTAAATATTCCTTGGCCATAGCAGAGATGCTGTATATCATACGGACAACGCTACTGCTGCAGGAGCTTCGTGATTTATGCTAATGAGAAAAGCCACCTTGACGAACAGAAAACAAAGGACAGAATAGTTCAGTGCTGATGCAGATTTCTAACATTAGGTTTAAGTTTCACAGGAAATACCGAAGACCAGTGGTTACAGGAATCTCACAACGCTGGTACATATCTGGAAGTCTTCACTGGAGAGACGTCAGTCAGAGGCACAAATCACCTACGAGTGATTGGCACCATGCAGTTTTATCCCAGGCCTTACCAGCTCTCCTGAGTGCTCTGGTGAAGAGTGGACGATCCCTGCTTTTTAAAGAAGGTTCAACAACCAGTACTTTAACTACAAAACAACCCTTGAAAAACCACAGCATTCAGTCTTTTCTGTTAAGATCATCATGCAAGGGTGCTCCATGTCATTGCAGCTATAAGGGAGAACTTGTCTTGCCACAAGTTTAGTTCATGTTTAAGCAGGTTTCAGCACTGGATTAGTGTGATCCTTTCCTCCTCCCCAAACAGTTCTGGTACACTTTTTAAGGGAAGTGTTTAGGAGCCTAACTTCTGGCTGACTTTCAAGATTAAATGAGGTTTTCCGAGTCCCTGAGAACTAGATGTTGAAAAGTATTTAGGCATGTACAAAGTTTTCATATGGGCTTGTCCCTCATTGACTCTGAGCATTTAGGAATACCCCAGCGCTGGTTTAGAATCTATGTCCTTACTACATTCAAAGGTAACCCAAATCAACAGTGCAAGGTCTTTGAAAGGCCATAAAAGGCAGAAATTCATACTGCATGATCTTAGAACTTGTTACAGAAGACACAGACCTGCTCTGCTTGAAGGTCTGAGTTCATTCCGTGGAAACTGATCCAAATAGGTAGGTTACTTTTAGGGATAACATCTGTCTTTTTGGCCATGTAAAGAATCAGTCTAAAGTTACAAAGTCATTTCTTGTTCATATCTACTACGTGGAGATCATGTCAGCTTGTCGGCAAATAAGAGCCAACAGCAGTGACTTGAGAAGTGGATTTGTTCCTTCATAACAGTCACACTGTGCAAATTATTGTGTCCATAAGTTAATCTCATGCTTTCACTTTTTACTTGACTAAACAGAGCGTCCCAGGCCATGGAGCACGTTTTGTTCTCGTGATTGCTAGCAACATTCTCCAACACCTGCAAGGAGACCACCTGTGCTCATACGTATTGCTTCCAAGCTATTCATGCCTCACCTGGAATACAGAAAATGCTACACAGGCACAGACAAAACACAAAAATCCCTATGCAGACAACTCCAGGTTGGTTTTAGGAGGAGTTCCAATTAGATTCCCATGCAGAAGACAGCTAGTAAGTGTCCCTATGATCATGAAATGGATCACTAAAATAAAACACATTAGAAAATGTAGCCAAACTCACTCTGGCTGAAGAGGCTTAAACCGCAGAAATATTTGTGCTATTGAAACATAAACAAAGTCTTTTTCAAACAAACAGAAAAGAGCATTTGTGTCACTTGCAGGGTCAGCACTGCGTTTGTAGCAAGAGCACGGCGTACCAAGGACCCTCTATGTACTTCTCTAAATATATACTATCATACAGATGCGGTGCACCATGCCATGTATGTATAATAATTAAACATGGACAACATCACCTAGCTGTTTGCTATGACATATTAAAAAATAACAGGAACCAGCAGTTTTTAGGTTTAATACAAGGTGGGGAAAAAACAAGGACTGTATTTTGCCCCATTGGTTAAAGTGAACAAAAGTGGCCATGTATCTTAACACCTGGGAAAAGTCAGGGCATGCACAGCTGGCCGCGAGCTGGTCACACATTCCTGAGGTTACAATTACGACCAGTGTTCTCAAACCAGGCTCATTGACAAGCAGTTGCAGATGGCCAAGACGTTTATGTATGGAAATAGCTTTACTCAGCAAAATCTTAGAAAAATAACGTATCAATAGGAACACTTGTATATGTAGATATAGCACTTTCCCAGTGATGTTTTCTTCAGTTAGCCCACAGGTCATGTCACATAAACTGAAAACAGGAAATCTTTTCTATTTCACATCATATATATCATTTGGTACCAGCATATCATTTCCCCCAACAAGTAGGTTTCCAATGTAGTTAAAGTGGGGAAATGCTATCGGCGTGTTAGGTTCTGTTCCCAGATTTGCCAACACAGCCAGCTAGGTGGCCAGTCCTCTTTTCCATATGCCAGTTTAATGAGGGGGCAAATGGGCACGATACGACTCTCATTTGTGGATACAACTTCAGGTTTCTGGCACTTGGATGAACAACAAATACTGTATAATTTTCTAACCTCTGTAACATGAGAAAAGTTCTCTGATGTTTACCAAAACAATCAAAATTCAAACATGGTAAAACCTGAAAAAGTCCTGTTTAGATTGATAATATGAAATGAAGTTTCCAGTTATTTGCAAAATAATCCTTACAAGATACTTCTTTAGTAAGGTGATGGGGTGATCACGTGATGGGGTGACATCTTTTGTGATGATGAAATTAGGGACACTTAAGATAGGAGAAAGTAAAACAGTTGTTAAAGTGTTAAAATACAGGAGGAAAAAGATATTTAAGCACAACATAATACACTTTCAATTCAATGTTTTCAAACTCCTGTTTGGCAAAAGCTATACCAGAAATGAGATCGTAAACATTACCAGACTTGACACCAACATTGCCAAAGCCAGCAGTAGGGGCAGAAATACCAACTGAAATTTAAATTAAGATACTGATATCCATTTGCACCACTAAATGAGCCTTATTTTCATAGGGAAAGAACTACTATCTTTTCCAAAACCAAATATGCAAAATTTGCATCAAGGTGTGATGACAAACATTTTGATTTCAGAATTTTCTTGATAAAAAGGCACAGTAGAAAGTGAAAGAGTATTACTCATGCTTGCTGTCCCCTGCACAAGAGCCCTGTTACCGTGATTAGCACAGACCAGATGAACATCTTGATGCACAGGATCAGCAAGACCAAAAGGTCACTATGGTTTTATTCTGCTATAAAACTCGTATCTTTAAACAGACGTTGTGTATATTTTTCAGATATTACACATACCTTGTGTACAAACCACAAGTTGGATTAAAAATCACTCAATATCAACTTCTATTAATATTTTGACCCAAGAGAGCCCAAAGTAGAGGAGACCTCTCCAGAACTTCCAGCTTTCCATTTTATTGGGTCTTACACTGCACTCCTCGAGACAGAGGAATCTTCCTCTATGAAGATTAGGGCATTTTGCTGTGGTAAAGTGTGCCTATTGTACGGCAATAATCATAACACTCAAAATTATGAAAGTTTCATACAACACTTCAAGTCATTATTAAAAAGATTTGCAAATAAAATAATAAACGTGATTCCCAGTTTTGTAGTTTAGTGTTAGTGAATATAGCAAAGGCTCACGAAAGAGAATTAGTTGCAAGGTAAAATTGAACTTGCATGTTCCCTCCTGTATATTCAGCTTTTCAAAGATTATTTTATTCAGCTTGTAACTACCAGCACAAATGCTGATTCTAAATATATCTGCTGAACTCTAAATGACTTCTGTTTATAGAAATAGGACACAACAAGCTATTAAATCTTCCTTACAACAAACTGTGCTATGCCAAAATACTTGCTCCAGATTTCTGAGCTACAGTTAAAAAAAACTGACAACCAGAAGAAAACTGGTAGGACAGTTATTATAGCAATATATATTATCATTTCAGTCTTTCATTACCTGGACTTGATTTTAGTCTTATTAATTTTGCACCCACACAGGTGCTTTTGTTTTGTTTTTTTTTAACTAAAAAGAAAAATCTAATGGTGCTTGAAACCTTCGTCAGTTTACATGATTTAAAAATTCAACACACTGCTCTCTTGCTATATAGCATCCAAATAAATTCAGAAGAAACAGGACAATAATAACAAAAACCTGCATAACGTTCAGTGACTGAAAGTAGTATAGCATCAGAAATTACAGTCCTGAGGACTCCACAAAGAGTTCATAATGAGGCAAGAATTTACTACACCCACCCATTAACCATTAGGTTCATGCTCACTGTAGTAAAAATGCATTAATAGGAGCTGAGTTACAGAGTTCTGGTTTCCCGCTCACTGTAATCGCTGCATCCAGCTCCAGGCTGATGGAGCTATTTCTTCAGTTTCCATAAGCTACAAGTGGTTGGTGCACTATAAAGTGTTCTCAGGTTCTGCAGTAAAGCTCACTAATAGTGTAAAATACTGCAACTCTAAAAGGACAGTTTCCATTTTATTGCTGTTGTAGTTGATGTATAATCACATTTACTTATTTGCAAACGTAGACCAAAATTGATGTTTCAAATCCACATTTCCTAAAGGAGTTGGCAGCATTTTCCACTGCTCATAAATAAAGCACAGAAGTTATGGCTCTCCTAAATGGCAATGGGATCTTGGGTGAGCAGTTCTGAAAAACAGGATTTGAAGCTGAATGTGAAGGTTTAAGTGCAACAGCTAAGGAAATGTTCTGTAACGGAGGGAGCTACCTTGTGGGAGAAGTAACTGTATGAATTCCTCTGATGAGGGAACGTTTTTCTAGAACTACATGCATATAGCCTCACACCTCTTAGGAACTATGAACAGGTTCTTGTTCTAAAGTATACACATCTAAGCTGTGAGAGAACATCAGGAATATTAACTCACTGAATAACAGTTAAACTCTGTCTGCTTTGAGTGAAGAAGAACAGAAATCAAACAGCACGTTGCTTTGAAATACCTGAGCATTACAAGTCAGTTTTGGCCAAGTTTGAAAGAATCATACCTAGATCTGCTCCTCACAGCTGAAACCATTTGCCTTTCAACAACTACTTCATATGAAAAAAACTCAAGTTATCTCCAAAGGAATTGTCCTTTCCATTCTCTTCAAGTGAGATGACAGGACTCCCTTAAAGCTACTTAAACACAAACGGGTTCCTCCTTCCCCCTTTTTTAAATTGAGACAGTAAATTCTCTTACCTTTTGTCAGGAACGTTCATTTATCTAACATGAACACAACCAGGCTAACCAGAACAAGGAAAGACATTACCTCTTTGTTATTTTATATCAAATTAGATAGTTTTACCTGACTAAGCATCTCTAAAATCCTCCAAAACCAGGCTGTCCTGATGTTAGAAATAAGGTAGAACCTTAGTTCTACCAATGCAATATTATCACTGCAATGACCTGTCAAGGGACTGCTCATATATAAATGCTTCATACAGCGTTCCTCTGTCAAAATGCTTGCTCCTTGTGAATATTTTAATTTAAACAGGCATTTTAAGTGCTGAAGCAAAAAGTATCAGTGATCTAAAATATCTAAAAAATGTAATGATTCAATTAATGCTGAGTTACTCCACGCATGAATGAACAATTTGACCTGGGCTTGAATACAGTATTTTAATAATGCAGCTGCCATATTCATTGGTCTCTACATTTCCTGAAAACTAATCTGCCAAACAAGTTATACAGTATTAATCTTCTGCGCTTCCGTTCTTGGAGTGCTGACTTAGTAATGCTCCACAATCACATGTTATTTCATTGAAAAACCACATTTTTAAGAACATTTACAGATACTATAATTCTAAAATTAAGACAGATATATTTTCCAGCTGAAGAACTACTACTATCACCTTTGAGCATCTGAGCAGCAGGTACTGGTTTCTAAGAATCTTCAGGTCAATTTAGGTGCTAATTTTTAAATATTTTTAAATACTTTGTGGGGTTTTTTCCTAGGTACACATGGTATTGCATCTTCAGTTTTGAGGTATTTTGTTTCCAAGAGGCTGTAATAACCATAGCTGTTCTGTATTTTAAAACCTTAGTAGCACAATATGTTTGTCGTAGGACATATAGAAAACAAATGAACTAAGATTAAAATCATTTTTACATAAACAAACAAAAAAACCCCATGCACTAAACAAGAACCTCTCCTACAGCATCTGACTGGTACTATGGGGATGTGCAGTGCTACACCTAACCCAGTATGCTCTGGCAAAGCTTCACCTGTAACACCAACCAACTTCGTATGGGGCTCATATGAAATGTGCATTGGCCTGGGCCCTCAGGAGCAACTGTTTATAAAGATAACCTGTTTCATTTCAGGGTGAAATTACAAATGCAGAAATAACCTTTGAAAACCAAAGTCAGGTTGCTTTGGCTGAGTAATTCAGCCCAATGAAATAATCAATAAAATCACTAACGTGCAAAAAGACTTATGACGGGTTGATGAAAGACTACAATAACTTTGGAGAAACATTTACAACTTCAGAAACAAAAGTGATTAAAAAAAATAAGAACTCTGTAACTGCAGATGACAGCAGCTTTGCAGTTAATATTTAATCACGATCTTGTGAGAATGTTCAGTAGTGGAAGCCAGGATTAACATATTGCTTTAAAACATTCCATTACTTTCTGCATCTGTTTACTGATAATAAAAGAAACAGCTGTTCTAAATGTAACATTAACAGGTGTAAACCGTTCATTTGAGATTTTAAAACAATAATTCTCCTCCATTTCCTCCTTAGCTATTTTGAAATGACATTACGAACACCCCTCCTATTAGCTTACACAATTAACTCGTAATTGTTTAACCTCTCCGCATGTCCGCAAAACGTATACATGTGGAGTTAGCTTGCTTCTCATTTTGTGCAAAAGGCTCTGTTCTTCTGCAGTGCACATCCTGAACTAATGCACCAGATGTGTCCCATAAAACGGTTGGTCACACTATTCAGCAGCTTTCCTTTAGCAACTGTTCTATATCAAATTTACTGTAAAAAAGCATCATAATTATGAAGTAACACTGTATCAAATTCACAGACCTAGTATCTCACTATGTTTAGTTAAACTATGAATGATAATTGAGCTTGAAATTGTATATTTACTTTAAATAAGTCCTCCAAATCATCTGCAACAATGTGTGCTTAATTCGAAGCCATTAACAAAAGATTTAACATTTCCACATTTATACTCTCCATAATTTCAGATATGATACTCCATATTTGGAGAGAGACAGAGAGAGGAAAAAAAATAAAAGCTACTTCTGGTAGCTTTCCATTTGCAAAATTAAATAGATATACCTTAAGCTTCCCACAATTGTTAACTCAGGCTGTTAAACGTTGGGTACAAAAGAAACAAAACATCCAAAATCTTTCAATATTGCTACTGCAACTAAAAAATTAATTCAGTCTTATAGATTTAATAAAACAACACCCAAAAAAGCCGATGAAACCAAAACCACACTTTCTTTATGCAAGATAAAACAAGTTCTGAAGCCCAAATATCACAACCGTTTTAAAACTCAAACGCTGGTCTTTGATGCTTACTTTCATGAAAATAATACCAGTATATGCATAGGAAAAAAACCTGTAAGGAAACCACTGGCATAAATTGAGACTGAGGAATGGGTGCTCGTATAACTAAGTAGTGTTTTGCTTAGGAGTACTGATTCTACTGCTAGTTATTGTAGTTATTCCATACTGGAATATGGGACTAGAGAAGAGCCCATTTTAACAAATCACAGAATACACCATGCAGATTTTACTGTTGCTAATGACTTGCTAAGTGCTCCTGAAATAAGTTAAGCGTACCTCCGCTTTTGCTATTTTTCTCTGAACAGCTACTACTCATACTAAAGGAAGAAAAAAAAATTCCACATAAATACTCCACATCACATACACACACTTAACTGAGATGAAACAGAAACTTCGTTAAGATGCCTAATAGATTCAGAAAAGAAACATGTAAAAGGCCCTACCTCTATTCCACGCTTATAGCCATATTTATGTGCAGGGAATTTATTTTTTTTCCTCCCAATGAGATTTTCCTGTACTTAAAAAGAAAATGTATATCGAATAGTTTCCTATTTAAAGAATAAGCAACTTTTCAGAATTTGGGTGAGGCAGACACTTGAGCTGAAAATACGCCACCAGAACTGAACCTGCCCAGCCCAAACGATCCTCTGAAGAGTTAAAAGCTGCATACAACCAAAAGATTTTTTTAAAAATTTTTATTATGAGATCATGCTTTAGCCTGGAAAGCTCCAGATTATCACATAGGGAACCACCTGCACTAGGCGTATTTTGGGAAGGCAAAGACACACACCATGAGAAGCACCACAAGTGATAACACCTTGACCTGCCAGTGACTGGAAGCAAGGAAGGAACGACGCTCACTCCTGGTCAGCCTCAGACCTGCCTGCCCAGCATTTCAAGTGGTCCAAATTGTACAAAAATAAAATGCCAGCAGAGGGCAGCGCAAATACTAGAAGTTCTGACCAGGCCACTGGTGGTGGAGGGAGCCGCGTGGGACCACGCTGTGGGGACCACCACATGGCAGGACCTGCACCCGCTGCCCCTTCCTCTGAGGTAGGGGGACAAGCACCACAGCAATAACCCCATCCGCTCCTCAACACACATTTTAAGTTTTCTTCTTCCTTTCACAGGGCTGTTTGGCTGGGGACAGATCGACGGATTGGAAGGACGGGCGGCCTTCGCACGCTCCCCAGGGAGCCTCAGGGCTTCATTGCACGCTGAAGCTCTGCGCGCCACCAGGTGCCGGGGCCATGGCAATAAGTTGATGTGCCTTCCTGTTTGAGAACCATTAAATCAAGGGCACCATTTGACTTTTAAACTTGTAAATCTAGAACTGGAGTACTTTTACTGTTTAATTAAGGAATGTAAAAAGGATGCATCATCAGAGGCATCAGGAAGAGCATCTCTAGAAAGTAACATGTCCACAGGGGACAAAGCAAGCAGGGAGCCACCCTGCCCAAAGCCACCTCCCATCACACGGTTATCAGAGCAGCTCACAATTTCCACTTGCCCCCCAAACCACACACACCACAGTGGGCAGACACCCAGACTTACAGCCCCAAGGCTGCGCTGCCGCACTCACCGCCAGCACCCCGCAACCCGCAGTGTCCCACGGAGACAAAACCAGACCGTATGTACGCGTAACCAAGGAAGAACTCCCCAGCAGCCCTCTGAGGTGAAGGACAGCAAACCTGGGAAGGGAGGAAGGGCAGACCCAGGCCCGGCCTAACCTGGTGCACCTGGGCCCACAGCAATGCCCCACAGCAATCTGCTGCCACGGCAACCGAGCCCCCCCTGCAGTTCACCCGCAGGCCCGTTTTGCCCCCACCCAGGCCCCCACTCCCTGGCACACAGCTCTCCTCTGCAAGGGTACTGCTGCATGAAAGCGCTTGGTGTTGGCCTAGCCTTACCAAGGACACCAGCATTTGCTGTGGTACAATTAGGATGCAGCTATTTTACCTTTTGGAAAAGGACTAGCAATTATTAATCTCATTAAATACTACACGTTATATTCCCAACTGACTAAGACTGGTGCACGTTCATTTAAGTTCCGATAAACTTAGCTTTAATTTTCCTTTCTCCAGCTTGCCTTTGGCTTTTCTCACCTAACGGTTGCTCTCTAAACTCTCACAGTTTGTATCCAAACAAGAATAAAAATAAACAAACTGTAACCTTCTGCATCCACCGCAAGGCTGGGATCCTGTTTCCCCCTGGGAGCCAAGAGTCCCATCTCCTTCCTGTGTCTCCATCCACCTTCTCATTTCCATTCTAAAAATTCACATCTTCTGCACCGAGTGACATTTACAGCCAAGTGTCCAGTTTTCCAGTGACATTCTCATCTTGTGCCTCTCTCACCAGTTAAGTCTGGACAGATACTCTGCCTGCACGCTCTGACCATACCCGCTCTTCCCCCCATCAGTCCCCATGCTGCCCACCCTCCTTCGGTGCCCACTACCAAAAAGGCATTTTATTCATGGCTGTACCTTCAGACTCCCTCAGCATGGCAGTAGATATCAAACTTTCTCCTCCTCTGAAGAGTCCTCTCCTCCCCAGTTTACACTTCACTCCTTCACTTGACGCCCTTCAGCTGCTCCTGGTCTGACCGTGTGCGTGGCAGAGGTGGGGAACAGCAGCAGGGGTGGCCGCACTCGCTTGTGCTCCTGCTCCTTCCCAGCTGTGAGGATGCCCACACCAAAACAGGAACAAGAAAGCACCTTGCTTGCTACTGCATCTTATCTTTGCTCAGAACTTTGCACCGTTCTGACACGTATCAGGAATTCCAAGGGAATAAACAAAACTTTCCTATGCATTTGCATTCTTTGTCCCTGAAACCCTCCTCTACGCGCCTCCTGGGCAAAAGTCAGCATGTGCTGTGCATGGAGCAGAAGTCCATGTGAGCTCATCATCCAGCAACCTGCTGCTGAACAGAGCAGACCCTCGAATTCAGCCTGCCTTCCACCTATGGGGGGCATGACGGACTCCCAGCTCACTGTCAAGAGCATCCCTCCTCCAGGCAGTTTGCCCCAAAAGCACGTACATGAACTCTACCTAAGACTAACAGCTACTGTGAGGCAAACACGCTATAACACACTAATGGGGGTGACTAAAAACGAGCACAGTGATTTACAATGACTGCTACAGGGTGCAGTTAATGGTTTCTGTACTGGTTTTCCTTTCTCCAGTTTGAAGTTATAAACCTCTCTTCTATATGAAAAGGATTACTTTAACAGCAAAACCTCATAATCATTACCTTTCAGTTTAGAATTTATATGTTGCCATGTATTGCTGTGATGTGATTTCTTAACTCAATTCACCATTTCAGCATTGTTTGACAGAGAGCAATAGATCAGTAATGTACATGTGCAGATTGTACATTTGCTTGTCAGGTCCCATAGCCCAGCCCACAAAAGAGCTTGCACTTGGGTCTTTCGGCAACCTTCAGCCACAGAAACACTACGAAGAGCACCCACAGAAACACTACAAAGCTCGATCTTACCACATTTCCATAGTGCCAAGACTTACTAGTGGTAGAACGACAGGAATTTTCAGGTGATCCTTTTTGAAACATTTAAAAAGTACTCTTTCGGAGAAAATGCGTCTGTGACGCACAGAGGACATAATCGGGCAGCTTTACAGAGGTGGGCTACTAGTTGCAATGAGAGAGTAAACATCCCCTTCTGGCAGAAAGGGAATGAACAAGTTTACCAGAACCAGCAGCTCTCTGTACAGCAGACGTTGCCCCACTCATGCTACATTTTCTGTGCATGAGGACTGTTTTTCCCACCCTCAAACAGTTTGGGAGCAGCACTGCAGCAACACACCGCAGTGTCAGTGCCAACCTGTGCTCCTGCAACTCTGACCCTTTCATCTTTCAAGTCACTGGCCACTTCTTCTTGAGCTGAAGTTGCAAGAGCATACTATACTTTTAAGAATCACACTTTTGTAAGTTAAGGTTAAAAATACCGTGAATTATTTGCAGTTCAGAGAAAAGCTTTTTGGAGACTGGACACTAGGATTTCAATGCTCATTTATGTGAGCTAACAATTTCCAAATAGAAATGCACCATCATAAAAGCGTATGGCAATGCCATATTTAAATATCTACAGCTATCTGGCACCTCTTTGAAAATTAACATCTCATGTCCTTAGTACAATGAACTTTGCCAGGCTCTGTTGAAATCAACTTCTAACCACTTCAATCTAAAAAATTGTGACATGCTGATATTTTCTATACCTGCAGTAATAAGAAAAGCACCAAACCAGTTGAGAACACTTTTTAATAAATTCTTTTTAAAAATAGTAACAAATTGTTTCTCTAGAGTATTTATTTCCAGTTTTCAAGTAGCATTTGAATTTAAATTTTACTTTGCACAAAAACTGAAATTACAGAGTAATGATCAAAACTAAGCAAGAGAAATGTGATCCCAAACAAAATGTTCCATTTACTGAATAATTTCCGTGGAGTTGTGCTTGTCAAGTTCTGGAATATCTGTTAAGTGATGAAAAAAAGGACGACCATGAACACAGCCTTTATTCTCCTTTCCAAGCTGTTGCTTCATCCTGTAAATTGTGTTTTGTACATCCTCTTTCGACAAATGTAAGGGCAGCTGCCGAGCTAAACGTACTGCTTCTCCCTGTGGAAAGGAAAAACAAAAACAAAATCCCAATAGTTTTAAGTACCACTTTTTAACACATAAACCTGGGGCTACCAGAAAGCAGGATTAAGCATCTCTGTTTAAAGGGTCACTCTTCTCTCTTCTGCTGATAAATATTCTGAGTCCCAGAAAGATAAATGTAACTCTAAATCTCTCTTTTTGTTCATCTCATGACACTTCCACAATGGAGTCACACACAGTCGGTCTCCTGGTCATGTCTGCACTCAAGATTTTTCTTTTAGGGTCCACTTCTGCAAGATGCTTTCTGTTTCTGAGTATCTTATTTCCTGTTGACACCAGTATCAGCTGAACACGTTTATCAGTTCACAAGACATTCCATACCACAAACTTTAGAACTAACATAAATGAAGTCAGTCAGATGAAGTTTTAAAAATGCCATAGTGATGTTTTAGATTAATGTTGTATTAGCTATTGTCTATTGCATCCAGTTCTCTCCATACTAGAAAGCACAAGTGACTGTTAAACAATTACTGAAGCACCTCAAAGAATCAAACAATCTCAAAAAGATGCTGTCAGGTTTTTTTTATTTCCTCCTCCAAGCTGGGCCTTCCTGCCACTGCCTCCTCTTCTGTACTTTGTAGAGTTGCCTAGGCAGAAATGGACGTGGCATACAATCTCCCTTCACACTGTACAAACCTGAAGCAGCCCTCATGTTTTATTCTGAATGTTCTCATTTTGTCTGGGATTTTCTCCCACTCTTCCAAGTGAAAAAAAAGATCACTGTGGACTATTCTTTATGCAGGAAGGCTGCTGCTTTAACCATCACCCTGTTCTTTCTTCTGCCTCTACCAAAAGGCAGCAAAAGCTGCATACATACTGCCTGCTCAAACATGAAACTTACGATAAAAGCTGCAATTCTGAACATGACAGTGAATGGTGTTTCCAGTGTTTACCCCCCAAAATGGTGAAATAACTCAGTGCTTATTTTTTATAATTATTTTCGTTATGGCAATCCATATACTTCCTAGTTTATATGTATTTTTCCAGGTGCTTTTAAAAAGCTTTCCTCTGATAATTTCTGGACACATACTTTTATGTGTATGTGTGTATAATATATCTGTATATAGACATATACACACATTTTTGTGTATATATATATATAAAAAAAACCAACTCCATCCCACTCAGTCTGACTGATGGGTATTTGTAAGTCGAGGAAATAAAGCTTCTACCTCCAAACTAAGTTACAAACTGCTCCTGTCTCAACACCGAACTCATCCCTTTAAGTCTCTTTCATGAGTGCCTAAGAATGGTTCAGCAGTACACAGCAGAATCACTCGCTCCCAAGGCAGCTGTAAACTTGCTGCCCCAAGAGGCAGGGAAAAATTTTAACACACTTTCTGTTTAAATGCCTAGATCACATTTTGAAATAGCTCTATTCCAGAGAGCAGGTTAGCAAATGCTTAAGTAAGAGACTTCACATATGTTTTCGTAACCTTTTTCAACAGAGATCTCAAGAATTAGGATTGAAGACAGCATTAGCGAAACATCTAGACAAGAACCGATAGAAAACTACTGTTAGTTACTCCAGCTTTAACTAGTACCACATATATAAAACTTCAAACCCATTATTGTCTCTGGATGGACAATTTTATCTATTTGCACATCAAATATTAACAAGAGTCATTCCTGTTCCAACCACTGCATAACTACTTCTGTAAGAAAACAGATTAAAGATTCTTTTACTCAAGTACCGTGTTTCTGGCAACCAGTAACGCTGGCTATGCGTGAAGAGCACATGGTTTCCTCTCTGTCTGTGCACTACAGAACTTAGTCACTACTGCATTGAATAGAGTGGACTCACACAACTGTTGGTTGTCAGCCTGTGCTTCCCTTAACTGCAGAAGTTACTGGTGTTAACTAAACACAAGCATTTGCAGAGGCATATGGGGTACATCGTATGTGAGACTTCATTTTTTACTTCAGTGTCTTAACTGCAGTGACAGCTTGCTTTCCTGGAAAAAAAAAGTTTCCATTTTTCTATCTGTACCCTTTCTTTGAATGAATCATAGGAAATTTCTTTAAGTGGAAATGGTGCACTGACTTTCACAATGTACATCGCTTTGAGGTTTACATCAGAATTAAGCTTCAATTAATGCCTATACTTTTCATAAAGTATTACCTTAAATAATTTTATAACTTCTTCAATAGATTTATTTATAAAGGAGTTAAATCTTGATGACTGTACTGGATTTAACTGCCTTCTAGACTTTGGAAAGCAATTTTATGGCAGTTCTGTATTCTAACATGGAGAAACAGCTTTCTCATCTGAAAACTGTCTATGCAGAAACACTGTGAACATCAGCTTTCAGCATGTATTACATCACACTGGACAACTGTTTTTGGATATGTCTGATGGAAATCTTTTGGCAAGCAATGCAGAACCCATACACCTCAGACAGAACATGGCATTCTCCTTTTCAAATTTAACTTCTGTTTAGAGCAGAACTACATCAATTAAAACAGAAAGCTGAAGAAAGATTTTTCAAGCTGTTTAAGGATTTATTATAAACTTAGCTGGCCAACACTTAAAAGCAAACTTCTGTCTTACCTCCAAGTAATTTATCACTTTGAGAGGCCTACATTCATATACTTCCTTTGCATTTCCATTAACTACCGCATTCAGAATTTCTCTCAAATCAGAAGTACCATAATAAGGCAGACAATTTGCCATCCCTTCTATTTCTAGATGACTTTCTGTAGCTGAAGCACCTGAAAAAAAAAAGCAAAACCCGAAACAGTAATTTATATGCTGCTTTGATTTCTGTTCTGAAGCAATTCAGAGAAAATTAGACTGATGTAAAAATCACTCAGTAAATTAGTGTCTCAAATTCAATGCAACTAGGGAACTTTTTTTGCTCCTCCCTTGGAGTGAAGAGCACGTATTTGTTCAATGTTTCATTGTGATGATGTGTGCCTATTCGCATCACAAATATCTCAGCTTATATTAATTCAAATCCTAGCTGGCACTGCTTAAATGCCTAAAACACTTTGAAGCATTCCCAGTCTTGAGTATAGTTTTAATTAAAGCTTCTATTGCTTTAACTAAACATATATGAAATTAAAGTAGAAGCTAGTAATAAAATACAATTTAGTTTGAAAAAAATTAACACAGACTGTTGGCACTATTTCCTACATAACTGGTTTAAACCTCTATAGAGTTCAAATGTTATTGTAAGAAATTCGGCTCCTACTGAAATAAAAAGCAGTTTTTCCCCCACCACAGCAGAGGAAGAACTCAAGTCCATATACCTAAAGGCTCTGTGACAGACTTCGTACTATCATTCATATGGTATCACTGCTGCATGCAGGTACCGTTCTGAAAAGGAATGATGAATAAAACATTTCAACAACCTTCCCAACAAAACATCTATTCAATCTTTGAGATGTAAGAGATTTCACTTCTAATTCATGCTAGCAAGAAAATTTAATGAAATTGCTACTGTATCGGTAACTTTTCTTTCACTTCCAGTCAGTGGCAAGTTCTCTAGGGGTCAGGCTCACATATCCTCCTGCAGTCCTTTAGAGTTCCTCCTCTTGTCCACAATGGGTGCACAGAAATCTCACCCGAACCCGCGTGCCTACCTTCCCTTTTCCTCCCGCTACAAGTCTAAGTAGTAAAGAGCTTCACAGGGAGAGCACGGAAGAATACAATTCACAATGAAAATACACTCTTGTGTAATGGCCCTGGGCAGGATAAATTACATTCAGCCTGGGTCACGAATGGTGACTTTTGCAAAGTCAAAAAAGTTGCAGACAAGTAGATCGCTACAAACTGCGTTAAACTATCAAACAGCAATAGGACATCATTCATGTTCCTAATCCAAATAACAATGTGAAAAATTTTGGAAGTCAGAAAACATACATGCAATCTAAGTCACCACAATGTAGTTTCATTACCTAGCAGAATGACACTTATCCATAACCAGGCACTATTTGACAATCATTTAATAAGAACACAGATGCACAGGAGGACTGTGCAGGTTGAATTGTTCTCTGAATACGAGTGTGTCACCAGGTAAATAATGCTGTTGGGTTTTTTCAAGCATCACGGCAAGAGATACTTTAACCAGAGTGGGAATTTGATATAGGAAACAAACCCCTAAGCCCTCAGAAAATAATCACGTAACCTCTTTCCAGTTGCATACTTAACACTGCTTTAAATTTGAAATTTTATTTCCTTTCTCACCCAGCATCATCTTCCTACTCTTTTTCAAGCTGTCGCTCCCTAACTGTGGCCAGCAAAAGCAGACACAGTTTTTATATACTGCTGTAAGCCTGTGATCAGATTCAGCTTAAAGAAAAATGTTAAACTATCTGAAAGTTGTCCAGTTTATAAAGGGTGAGGTAAGATGACATACTATGCCAGTATTTCTCCATGCGACAGGCTGCCAGTAGGAGACAGGAGCAAAAGATAAAAGTCTGTTCTTAATCTCCTTCAGTTCTTTTCATTTTTATCCCAATTTTGCTTTAATGAAAGACTAGATTTCAGTAATTGCTTCAGGCCATTTGATTATGCTCTTTCTCTCTAAAATGAGAGCCTAGTCTATTTGAGAACCTTTCAATAATTACCTCTTTGTATGCTACCAAGGACAGGACAGAAAATTTCAAGCTTCAAGTGTTGTATTTCCAGTGCTTTCTCTTAAAATTTCATGACAGTGAGGTTCTGGATTTGCAAAACATTCATTTATTTATTTTTTAATTGCAAATCCAGTAAACCAATCGCACATGCTTGCTAACCAGACTGCTAATGCTCAATACTCTTCAGTTCAAAATTACCATCTGCAAATTTTGATAGTCTGATTTCACTTCACCATACTGCTCATTAACTTGAAAGTCAAAGGGGGCTTTTAAGAGTCAAACGTAAGCACAAACAATACAAATCCTGGCTAAGAGAAGTTTTCTTCTTTGGTATTTCTCCTTTGCTGCTTACATTCTTTAGACTGAAAAGTAACCCACTGCATGCTGGTTAACATAACGCTTACCTGCAAGTCTGCAGGAATTCAGATATTGACAACATTTGATGATATAAGCAGACGTCCGGGCCTCAGTGTACTTGTAAATTTTGGACAAATGTACGTTAAGATTTTGGAGCAGTCAAACAGCAGTCTTCTAACAGTTTCCATGGTAGCTTCTACGAAATACTTTGCAACTTCCAAGGAAAATATTTCCGTGAACAAATAAACTAGCTTTCAATTGCCTAAAAATGTGGATTTCTCATTGCTACAAATTTCCCCTTTCTCCTTCCAAACAAAGCATTCACAATCATCTTCGCATAATTCCTTCTTGATGGCCAGGAAAAACCATTCTCTTCCAGCTGCCACCTAGATTAGGTGACACTATAAGACTACCTATCTTCCAGTCTATGGTCAAAATCAAACTGAAATTAAGTAGCAGCATGATTTTCCACTGGTTGGTTACAAGAGCTGAGGCAGCTTATGTTACTGAGGAAGATGGGTTATTTACCTATTGCTGCTCTTTGAGGCCTTGTAAGCACATTCTTCGTATATACCTATGTTGAGTACAGTCTATCAGGCAGACAATTCTACTCTAAAAGCCTGCCTTGGAGCATGGCCCACCATTGTTACAAAAACAGGTAGGATGTGTTCTTTGCTCTCAGTTCCTTTCCAGTCAAGAATTCACATCTCTCTCGGACCGTCTCAGAGGGAAACGGACAGATGTGGAGGTACACATAACAAACATCTTAAGATGACCTGGACAGAAAGTAATCCATCTTACTTCTTGAAATGCTTCTCTGTTATGTAGGGGTCATTGCAAGCTATACCCAGCAAACAAATGCCTGGCAGATCCCAGAATACTGAGTTAAGTAAAAGCAAACAGACTGCTCTCCCAAAGGTAGCATCACTTGAAGCCTCAGTAAGGCCAGAACATGAGGGGGCGGGAGGGCAGTGGAAGACTGACTGGAGTTCAGCGTCACAGCTTTGCAAATCACAACAACTGGCACGTTCCACAAAGAAACCATTGATTTTGCCTAACTGACATACTTACAGCAAGAAGCTTTTTCTGAACTATTTCACAACATGTTTTTCACTGTCAGCTATCCAGAGAAAAATCTGGTTGAAAACTCCTTAGACTGCTGAGCAGTCAATATGAAGAGAAACAGGGAGACATCACAAAAGACCTTAGTTTACCAAAACAAGAAGATAGGGCATGTCCAAGATCTACAATACTCAGAACAATTTTGGCTGCAGAGTCTTTGAACAATATGAAACAAAGGTAAATTACATTCCGGTCTCACAGCAAAAGAGGGTTCAAAGGACAGACTTATCCTCAAATGAAACAATAGGCAATTAAGGCCCGAAACTCTTGTGTTTTTGTAAAAATAACTATCCAAGGGCTACATTTGTGGAAAAAAACAAAACAAAACAACAAAAAAAAAACCTTGCGAGTTCACTTCTCCCATGAAAATGACAGAACAAGAATGAGACTCTACGTGGAACTGAGTCCTTGTTAGGAAGGAAGGACCTAAATAGACCTTTCAAAAACCTACTAGGAGTCGTCCAAGAAAAACATCCTCAAAATATAAGGTTGAAATAATTGAAAGTGTAACTATTTAAACAAGTAAATCTAATAAATCAATACTTGATAGCTTTCTGATATTAAGAAAGATCAAAAGACCATCTCTGATTAAAAAAACAAAACACAAAACCAACAAACCAGCCCAATTCTAACTCCAAGAACAGATCATCATCCCACCTCTAAGATGGCAGAGGTCGCCCGTGTGCAGAGGAGAAGATCTATAATAAAGGAAGAACACAAAAATCTGAAATTAAAATTGCCTTCACCACTGATCCACTAACAATATTGGCAACACTCAAGCTGAGGTCAAGTATATCAGTCTTGCTGCCTGTGGGATCAGAAATGCATCAGAATGAGCAGAACAGGCTCCTCAGTCAGAAAGAGAAGCATCTGCAACTCAGCAAGCGAACCACAAGAGGGAGGAGAATGAGAAAGGGAACAAAATGGCATTTCTATACAGATGTTACTTAGCACTTGCCAAAACAAAGAAGAGGAAACACAACTTAGGACAGGTATCATAATTTTCAACTGAATACTGTTTGCTTGTGCATCTGGTGTCACATGGTGCCATGGGGTTCAGAGCGAGGCATGTCCATGCTATGCCTGTGAGAAAGGCTCCTGGTAGGTTATTACAGTAACTAAAGTTCAGTCATCCTGCTAGCTAAAAGGTTTTGGCCATTAAAGACTATGGTTGCATTTTTGCAAATTTCAAGCACTGTGAGGGAGTAAGATTCAATTTCTGAGTATTAATCCCAAGACCTGACAAATTTAATGAAAGACTAAGGATTTTTTTATTTTTTTTAAATCCTACGAAAGAAGTTGTCGCTTACAGACAAGTGTTTTGAAAAAGGAAAACCCAAAACTAAGTAGTTTGGTTTTTTTTCTTTTTTTCAAGTAAGAAACTATCAAAATCAAAATCTTCTTGTGAAGTTCCTCAGTGCCATGAGTTGCCAAAAGGCAGGAATTTAGAAATGTGAAGAAGCAGCTTTAACAAAGACCAGTTGAGATGCAAGCCCAACACAACAGGGGAATTACCAAATTCAACTTCCAAGTTAAGCCAGCTGTTCAGATGCTCTTGTTACTAGTCAGTCCTGTAAAACACCCCACACACCAAGAGGAAATGAGGAATGAATCTATGGTCCTACATTAAAGTCATTATACTCACCTCGGAAACACTCCTAGTGAGGTGCTCAATACCAAAGCAAGAGGTTTTGTGTTCCAATTTAATATCTGAGTATTATGAGTAGGCTTAATATATGATAACGGGCAGCAATGCTCAAGGTCCCTCTCTTTTGGTAGAATGTGCATGGAGATTTAAAAAAAAAAATAATCAATGCAACCTACTAGACTGACAGTCCTCTTCAGAGATCACCATGGGTCAAGTAAAGCCTCTTCTTCTGCAGCCAAAACTGCCAAACATCAAAATGGAGCAGCTAAGTTAGCTTTTTTCTTGTTTTGGAAGGTATCTTAGAGCTACTGATGGCATCACAGACTTGTCCACATGGATCAATAGAAAGGCTTGTTATTTTGCAAGAAGAAGTTACCAGAAATACCACTTTCACATTCAAATTCAAAGCTAAAGAAATGGAACCTTTGCTTGTGACATAAAACAGGGTGTCTCCGTCAGAAAAAGGAAATTTTCTACCACAGAACATAAAACTCTCAACCCAGCATGAAAAAGAAAGCGATGCACTAATTCATAATTAATTAATAAGCATTCAGAAAGGGACATCTAATATGACCATGTCAGGGTTGAACAGTGGACCCTGGCAGCAAGAAAGAGTTGTCAATTGAGAAACAGCAAATACTAGGACTGATCCAATTCACACAAAAAGTTGGGAAAAATTAGTTATAAAGGTACATGGACAGAGAATGGGGTTCAGGTGTACTACTATGGATGCTGCTAAAGTGAAAGTCTCCAGCTACTGTGAGTTCAGTGCACATTTGCACTCTGCACACCTCTACATCAAGTTGGGACTTCATCATCCACCATGCAAAGTGGCAGCCCCTGTCCCCTAAAATTAACAATATGTCCTGAAGAAACAGTTTTCTGAGGCAACTTCTAGTTCAACAACACATGAATGCCCCCCTCCTGCTTTAGGCTGTGTCTGAGTTTCAGAAAAATACAAAAATAGACACTGAATTCAGACAGTGAACAAAAAAGATGCTTCTATAAGGATAGAGAAGAATGAGAGAATAAGTTCATTTCACAAAACAAAGTTGAGAGCTCCTATAGAATACTCAGGTGTAAGTGGAACAAACCACTCCTGGTCTGCAGGTCACTTTCCATAAAGATTATAAAAGAATCTACATATTAAAGAAACTCAAACTGCACAGTGAAATTTCTCAAGGCAGCCATGTAAAGATTATTAATAATTAATACCTGTGTTTCTAAAACTCAGTTTTCATAAGTATTTGTAGAAGATGGCAGCATATTTGTAGAAGACAATGTTCCAGGGATGAGTTTAAGGAAAAAAAGAAAAAGAAAAAGAAAAAGGAGGGACTGATGAAGTATTAAGTAAAAATCCTTGGGCCAGGTGGAAAAAAGGCTGGGAGAAAATCCATTTGTTTGCTGGTATTTCTACCTTCATCTGCAGTGGTATGCTCTTTTAGCAAGAGAGGCTGTGACTGCTATAATGTCATCAGCAGAAGCTTATAAACATGACTGACAAGCCTCAGATGTTATTAACGTTTCACTCGAGTAGTTAAAGTCCAAGAGTGGGATGGGACAAAGAACTGAATTAGATTCCCATTCTTCATATGGGCTAGCTGTATGGTACTGATCAAGTCCACAACCACGACACATCAACCTGTATAGTGCATATAAAGCACTTTTACTTTCACTTACCGTAAACTAAATGAGAACAGTTTCCCCACAAGACTTCATTTCCTTAATTTTACATACTTAGGAACAGGTTACTACTTTCCGGTTACTGTGCTGAGTCCCTTGCTGTTATATTGTACAGTTCTGCCCTTAAACTAGTCAAGCTATCTTAAAACTAGTTTCCCATCTCCAGCACCACAAGACCAGTCAACCACTCTCTTCCGTTGTTGCCTAGAAACTGCCTTCAAATTTTCACATTCAATTTATTCACATCCAGTTCACGTTCATTAGATTGAGTAAAATTAGGATATCAGGAGGGGGGAAAAAAAAAGGTATGTGAGCAAAAAGCCTAAGTGACAACCGCTTTCTCCCATATTTGTCTAGAGACCTATCATAGATCTCCTCAGCTTTTGATTCACAAGACTGAATAAACCTTTTAAGAGCTGCCTTTTACAACACACACTTCGTTCCCCTAATCATTCAGTCTATGATTATCACCATGAACACCTCTTCTACAAAGTTTTTGCTATTTATCTAGGGATTTAGCCAGTCAGAAAGACATTTCCTTGATTTTGCTGTGCATGATTCAGTAAAGAAAACAGCTTAGGCTATGTTCTTCCCAAAACCCAGTCCCTGAGTGAAAGAGTTGCTCTACATCCCATTTTTGCACCTACCCTTAAAAGATCCCATATGTTACGGTAGATCTGTCATCACCACACATATGTGGGGATCCATAACACATGAAGCTATAGCATTTCTAACAGCTCTTATAGCGAATCTTTTCTCTGAGCTGTCAGCTAGGTACTACCGCCAGAGACATGTGCTTTTCTTGGAATTCTGCTAGAGAAATCCTAGTCTGCAGAACGGACCCTGGGTGGGTTGGCCCTGTGTTTCTAACAGCATCCTTACAAATCATTCTTCAGAAAAATGTATAAACATTTCATCTCCCTTGCTAAAGTAAAAGGATCTTATTGAAACAGGTTTATTCTGTGATCAATGTAGAGACATTGAAAAGTAGGCTGTTTCAAAAGTTCAGATCGAACTCTATCAAAAGGTGTGATGGTGACCCTGTCACACCCTCCTTACTGGCCCCTTGGGCTCTGCGTTACAACCCTGCTATGAAAGTAAGTCAATAACCAGATCCAGCTCCTTACGGGATCTCCTCAACTGCTCAACAGCAGAAGAATCGTCAGCTAAAGCATGAACTCGCAGAAGCCTCTGCAAGTATCACCTTGGAGGAAGCTGCCAAGACTAAGGAAGTCTCATCAGTTTAATCTAAATTCTGTCAGAATGGCAATTAAGGATATCAGCATCCATTTTTTGAGAAAAGAAGAAAAAAAAATGAAAGTCAGGAAAATGTGGATTTCAGAGCTTTGTGTTTCAAAACACACTACTAAAATTTTCTGTTTAGCTATCAGTTTCCATTATTCAGTGCTCTATGTAGATTACGCAGGATGTTAGTGCTATAAATGATAAAGTGATGTAGAATAACACTATTTACATTAACAATCATTTAAATCATTAAATCAGAAGAAACAGAATCCAATATAACAAAGATTTTAAAACCATCATACCTTCTATCACTTTTATCTGGAATCCATTTGCTACAAGCCTTGGGTCTGTCAAATAACCTGATCCACTGAAACTCTTGTAATCCTTCTGCATTTTATGGAGAGCAGCCATATACTGAGATCCACCCAGAAGACTGGAAAAAAGAAATGGCCACAGAGGGTTAAAAGGCCAAAATCCTTAATTTGAAAATTAAAACGGTGAGAAAAATAAGAGAAAAAAAGTAGGTAAGTGATAAAAAGCGATCAAGAATTTTAAAAGTATTCTAAAAAAGTAATTTGTTGAAAGAAACAAAATAGCAACTGTTATGTATCTTAAAGAGTGACCAATTTTAGGCATAATAATTATTATTACATAATCCACATGGGAAGGTTAGCTAGAGTGAAGCAGTGAAAATGAGGAGCATTTAATTTTCCTCTGGGGGAAGAAGTTTGTCTTCATTGATGAAACTGGTAAAATTGACACTTATTTCAACCGGCGTATGACCAGGCCTGCCCATTACTATAAGGTAACAGTACACAAAACATAAAAGTCTGTTCTTACAGATAAATGAATGCACCAAAAAAAAAAACAAACCCCACCCCACAGAATTACAGAGGGGGGCTTAACAGACTTTTCTGTAAATAGTTATCAAGTAATACTTGAAATAATGTACAAAGTTTTGCTCAATTGTACTATACCTGTCCGTTAACACAATTGGCTTGTCCAGCTTCTCTACTGGAAGCTTGTGATTCATCAGTAATCTTTTATGTAGTAGGGCTTCTTCCAATCTATATGGATTCAGCAACATTAACTTCTTTTCAGTAGCAAGTATCCAGACATCAGGAAAACTCTGACGATGGATGAGGAAAAGCTCGTGTTCATCTGAATCTTTTTTCTCATGTCTCTGAAGGTGATGTCTACAGGAACTCAGAGAAAAAGGCACTGTCACCATTTTCACAGGCTGTTGAGGTTTACACTTCTTTTCAATTTGAACATGAAGTATCTTGTCAAGCTTCTGCTGGCCAGATGGAGAATTCTTCAGCTTGGGTTTATGTTTTTCTGTCTCCTTTGTTGGTTGGTGTGCTGCCTGTCCCACAGCTTTCTTGACCTCTCTGTTGTACCGTTCCAGGTCTTTAGTAGCTTTTATTTCATAACTTAAAAGAGAAAACAAATCAGTAGCATAATCAAATAAAAGAAAACCCCAAACCCTAACTCCTAACATACTAAAACAAAAGGCAAGGTGACCATTCCAACAGACATGAACAACTCCCATGGTTCATTCAAGTAGCCACATCAATAAGCTTTCCACTACAACGGAGGTGGAAGGAGATGAGGGACTGCGCCCCTGTTACGTTACCCTGTGAAGATGGTTAAGCTGGAAATTGTCCTTCATCGTGACAATCAGCTAAACCTAAATTACTGTAGGGGGAGGAGTAGATTGCATCCTACAAAGAGCTGTGGCAAGTTCCTTTTGACCTCAGTCTCATAGACTACGTTTAACCCTAATTTGCAATCAGATCAAATAGACAGTTTTGGAGTTTTGTCCCAGGCACATCCAGCCCAATTCAAAGTCATTTAAGCTTGTAGAGCTCTACAGACTTCAAGGGAGTCCATGCAGTTAAGACAGACTTCGGAGCCTAAGTAACTTTATATTAAATAAAGCCTGAGGCTTATGAATAAGTACATTTGACTTCAAATGGCCTAAAATTAACCACAAAGAAAAAGCATGAAAATAAAGCATAGATACGATTATCACAGAATTCTCTAATTAACTTATAGATTTTTCAAAAAGTACTCAGTAACGAGCTACTCCTAGATAATTAAAACATGACTACATACTAAAGTTCTACAATCTGAACGGACTCATGGTGAGTTTGCAAATGTCAGAAAGATAGCTAAATTTTTACAGATGCCAGGTTTATACTTGCCTACTACATACAAATCTTAACCTTTTGAAGGCCAAAGGAGTGATTTGCTGAATTCTCTCTTTTTGCCATTATTTGATATTCTGAATTCTAGCAGGTAATTCAAACCAGTCCAATCTTCAATAAAAGAAGTAGTACTATCATATATAAGTATTGGAAATAAGTATTTTAGCTGGTCATACTTATTTATTGCTACTTGCTGGAACAGTTTGATTCAATTATGTGTATGCAAGCTGGAAAATTAAGGTCAACAAAAGGGTCACCATTTGCAATTAATTATGATGTGCTAGCTTTCACATATGGTACCAATATTTAGTTAACTAAAAAAGTCAGCTTAAGTAGTTTCTTGCAATAAATCATGTCCTAGAAAATATGGAGTAAACGTTAAGATAAAAAACATCTGCTCCTTTTAAAATGAATGGATGAAGTCACTTGAACAGAGGTTTTTTTTTTATCCCAAATACATTTATAGTTTTGACCAGATGAATAAATACTTTGTTTTGAATAGACCCAATTGTAAAGCAGGAGAATATTAAACTATAAAGAGAACTGAGCTTTCAGTGATACACTAATAATCCAAACCAAAAACACTTCCAAAGAAAGCCCAACTTGCCTGTCACTACAGGCTACCAGACAAAGTCCAGCCTTACAAGCTTTGATTGTGAAGGTTTTGCAAATTCATGTGCATCACTATAAGTCATTTGTTCAGAATCAAAGAAAACAGTAGGTTTACAAACCACAAAGGGAACACCTCAGCCTTTCCAAAAATCCTTCCACATAAGCAAGTATCATCAACAAGCACTACAAGAACAGCTTCTTCTCTGCTTTGTAAATTCAGGATTCTTTCCTCAAGCTACAAAATCTAAAGCCAAGGGAATTTGCAAAACTGGGTGCAAGGAGGGAAGCGAAAGACTACAATGATGTCTAATTTCAAAGGCAGCTTTGGTTTGACTAGAAAATATGGATCCTGTAACTTACCACTTTCCCCTTGCTTCTTAAACCCAAATGAGGTATTTAGCATGTAACAAAAACCTTCCAATGTAAGGTGTCTCAGACCTCATCTGACAAATACGACCATCTGAATTTGCCTATTTGGAGTGAACACTGACTGGAGATGGCGACTTGCGTAGATTCATACACGTTCAGAATACAGAGGGATCCCATTCTGAATGCGATACCTCTCAGCATAGCCTCTTCACATAATGAAACCCAATCAACTCAAATGATAATTTCCTTCCTTTGTGAAAAAGAAAAAAAGCTTTTAATTGCCCATATCAGCTTTTCACAGTTGTCTTCTGACATGCATAGGTTTCAGCTACTAGCACTGTTTCCTTAGGAGTGGAGAATATGGACCTACTGTTATAACTCAACAGATGCTGGGGACAAGCAACAGACCAATTATTAATACCATTATTCATGATTAATATCTGGCAGTAGATGAACAGAGCTGGCTAGAGACATGATGGATGGCCAATGACCGGATGGTACCACCAAACTACCCTCATCCAAATGAAAGAGAACATGTTAACTAAAAAGTTAAAATACAGTAAAAAAGAATTTTTATGGAATTGCTAAGGAAGCACATTTGCCCCAATGTAAGAGTTACAAATAAATGCATACACACACACAAGCCCTGAGATGCATGGGAACTTTACCAGGTAATAAAAAGCTACCACATGTGAGCCAGTTACTACCAGCCACTAATGACTGCCTGTGTGCACATTCTCACCTGTCACAGACAGTACATGCCATGCTACCTGTAATGATGTTTCTCCCAAGGTACAAATATACTCATGAGGAATTACTGTAGAGCACTGACAAGGTAATTTGTTAGCCCCTTGATAATGTGCGTGTGGCTCTGAACCTTTCTTACACCTTAAGGATAACTTCTGCTGCCACCACCATGGCACTCAGAGGGATTTCTCCTGTTCCCACCTGAGCCCAATAAGGCCAGAAACACAGGCAAGTTGTACTAAGAGCAGAGTGAGGGCAAGAAATTGAATCCTGGCTTTGCAAAGCAGGGGGATATACGACGCTGCCAACATGGACATGCATGGAAGCTTTCCTCTTCTATTATAACCTAAAGACCGTAACATTTTACATTCCGGTTGAGTAATAAATGCTGGCTTGTTTTGAAAAGGCTATCCTATGTCACTATGAGACATCTGTTGGTTGTACTGCTCCCAAAAGGGATTTAAACTCATTTAGACCTGCTGGAGAAGCCACAGAGAGAAACAGAGATGCTGAAGCCAAGCACACCCATTGTAATGTAATGTAAGTGCGTGACTTTGCCATGGAAGGATGGAGGACTAGAGCCCAGGAAAAGCGGTGCCTTGCCACAAAGGTTGCATCAAGTTGGAGGTACAGTGTGCTCAGTAGAACTGAGGCACTTTGGCTGCCCTGTTGTATAAACATTTGTTGTTACCTCTAGGTGGCCCAATTTATCCAGAGTATTTGGTAGGCAAGACTTAAGTTCTCTGCCAGACATACAACAGTTCTTCTGGATTGTTGCCGTGGAGGAAGAGATGACTGTATATCTCATTTGTTATTTTCTGAGGCAATTTTAAAAGACTAGAAGTGGTAAACAGGTACACCAAAGCTGAAGCGTACGGATACAACTAGTGGTAAATTTTTCAGTCACTTCAACATCCACCGGACCATACTGCGTTCATTCCTACTTATAAGGAAAACTTCATTACCAGACAGGTCCCCTTGCTGAACTAACACAAAGCTAATCTGTAGGCACACTCTTAAACATAACAGTTGTACCAGGAAAGCAACCATGAAATCTCAAAAGCTAAAGCAGAGCAAATTAAATTTTTTTTGAAACAGCTGGTAGAACCTTTTGTTTCATTTCATTAAAAGCATGAATATAATTGGAGTAGATTTCTACTATTACATTAATAGTTTGCTAATGCAGAGATGGACAAAACACTTTCTCTCATGTATGGTTTTGTGATCATGGCATGTTGCTTGCGCAGTTAGCTTTAAATTAGGTAAATCAGAAGCGAGACAAAAAGGTTTTACTTAACTCTGATACAGCTGGTATTCAGAACAATGCAGATATTTTCAAAGTCAAAGAAAAAACAGATACATTAACAGTAATTCAAAAGGTATAGTTTCTCTTTCTTACCATTCTCCTAATAAAACCTCTCATCATTAAAGTTATGCTGTTTTGGCTAGTATAATTTCCTTTTCAGTGGTCTGTCATGCTTCCATAACACACAGAAAACACATTTTCACAACACTTTCAATGAGTTTGATGTTCAGAACCAAAATCTGATTTCCCAAACTTTCTGCTACAAATCACTACATGTAAAACCATTGAAGAATTATATCTATTTTCCTCATTTGTGTGACGTCCTATAATGTTTGATATTTTATAAAATTACAAACAAAATGCAGAAGGTTTGGTGGTGTTTGCTTTTTTTTAAAAAAAAATTCTTAGAATATCTCAAAATCTGTTATTCTAATTAATCTTTTACCATACTGTAAGTTCCACATAAAGGACAACGCACATCTAATATTTCAGCTAAACCAACCTCTAGCCCCAAATTAGGCTAAAATATTTCCCTTACTTGCAGATGGATTTCAAAAACTCAGTGAGAATTTATTTTAGGAAAACGTGTAATTTATCTATTCAGATTGTAACCCAAAGAGAGATTTGGTTTTGAATCAAACCGATTCAAACTGTACTATACTCTCTGAACCAGCACTGGAATAGCTATTTAGGGGGAAAAAGAAATTCCTAGTGCCATTTGATTGGATTTTATAAATACAATTCTGAGGTAGCCTGAGTTGGGATACATACTAAATTTAGAGGAAAGGAGTTTACCAAATGTTCAAGTACTAAAGATCCTGAAAAAGAATTCTCACTTTGTAGCAATAAAAAAGAACTGTTGGTTGGAAAAAGCTCTGGAGGAACTATACAGTGCCTCGTCCATCATCACGCTGGTTTTCATTGACAATGCACTAGGAGTGACACTATACAGGCAGCCCTTAGAAAACAGAGGTTTGTAGGATTCAAACAGTACCTTTTCTTGCCTGTTGTCTCTAAATAACAGTTCAGCAAAACTGTCCCTGCCTAATGACTGCACGGCACAGCGGCAAAACAAGTAACTGAAATCTGCAGTACACGTATGCACATGGCAAAAGATGGCAACATCATCGGTGCTGATCCTGAAAAGCCAAAAAATAATTTTCTGTTCTATTTTCTCATACATAACTGGGAATGTACTTTTTTTTTTAATTCATTACAGCTGACTCATTGGTAACTACTAGATTTAGAAGCAAGACAGCCAGAATATCTTACTTCTTTTTTTCCTCTTCATTCAAATTCTTCCACTGCTCTTCAATGTTCAGGAGGATGTCCTCCATGCTGGACTTTGGATTATCAGCTATCAATTTTGGACGACATTCTTCAGTGAAAAATCCAATCGCAGACTTTGGTTTCTTTATTATTCTACTACTAATTAAGTCATAAGCTGTCACATGTCCAAATTTTTCACTTATCACATTTCTTTTCTTTGTGCTTTGATTTGAGGTTTGTGGATCATAACTTTGTTCACCAGTATGTTCATTTTGCTTATTAATTTTTTCTCCAACTTCAGGAATCAAGATCTTAACAGGTTCCAAGTTGCCTCCAAAACAGTTTTTAAATCCACTTCCCATACTCCAATTATCAGCAGAGATTTCAGGTAAGTCTTTAGGAACTACAGCTTCCTCATTTTTTTCTATTTCATCAATATTATCAGAACTCAAAAGATGCTCATCGGCTTTTTTAGACCTGGGGTCCATAAGAAAACTGTTACTTTGAACGTCGGTCATATTCTGCCCATTCTGTTCCTCCTCACACAATAAATTTAAGGAACTGTCTGGAAAGGCATCACTCTTAGAAACTTCTTTTTTGTCCAGGCAACTATGTACATTATCACCACAAAGCGTCTGATGATTTAAGCAGATCTCTGTGTTTTTTCCTGCTTGACAGTTTTGCACATCACTGCTGAATGAAAGGAATGAAGTATGAGCATGTAGATCATCGTTTCCAGATGGTCCCATTTCTTTAACAACCACATCTGTTTGTTCTGTTCTATAAACAAACATGTCTTCTGAGGTAACATCTGTTTTATTACTTTCACCAGGGACTGTAGCAGGTAGTGGCCCATACAGTGATTTCAACACATTTTCAACAGCAAGTAACACAGATTCCTGGGGAAAAGGAAAAAACCCTCAGATCAGAGAAGCCACACACACAAACACACCTGAAAAATGTAACTGGCAGATACTGAGAATATAGAACAATAAGCAAAATGATCGTATTCAGAGTATTTTTCAGACAAATCTGGACAGATTATTGCATTTCAGTTGTTCGCTCATGCTCAAAAAGATACTGAACTGGACACCTTTACTCTCAAATATTTTGTGATCGACATTCTTCTTCACCGGTTTACTCCAATACCACAAGACCAATTAACTGCTTTCTTTATAACAGGGTACTGACTGCTTAAACCAGTATCAGGTAAAGCTATTCCCACCTAACATGGAGTTAGAACATCCCATTTCAAGTAAGCATGTTTGTGTAAGTGCTTTTACGGTGCATGCTTCCAGACCAGCTTTGCACCAAATGATGCAAATGACAAAGGAAAAAACCCCACAAAAGAAAACCACTAAAACCCAGAAAACCAACCTTTTCTCTGATGCCAAAGAAAAATTTTGAACTAGATCAAATGTGAGACTTAACAGGCAGCAGATTTACCAGATTCATGCAGATGATTCTATGATAAACACAAAAATTTTCAGTGAAGAAGAGGATTAACGTACTCATGTGACTACCTACATTCACTCTGAATAGTCATCTTACCTATATAGCCTTCTTAGTGCCCATGGCACGATTTTTCACATGCAGTGCTAATAGTAAACTGAGTTTATGGAAATTTGTCACTACACAGCCTCTAAAACACGGGCACATATGGTCAAAATTTCAGGTCTTGATAGTATGAAGAGGTTATCCTGAAACTTAAGTGATATCAGCAATAATCTCTACATACAATAGCAAAATATTGCTTTGACCAGAAATCAACTCCCCCCGACCTTCATGTACATGGTGTTTAAAAAGTGATTACTTAGTACAATTATGAAGTTAAGCATGAGATTTATGTAGGGACACACATAATTCCACTTAGCCTCTCTCACTATAAAGCCATCTGAAAACAAAGTGATACACACACATATTTGACAACTTATGAATGATCTTTGAAATCAACACAGAAATTAATTTTGTATAATCCTCCACTTAGGCTGTTCAACACTCTTCAAACAAAACAGTCCTGTGATAAAGGCAAGCTATCATGTAATTAAAAAAATTGAGAAATAAACCAGTGGCACTGTTTACTTTCAAATATTTCAGTAGTCCCAGAAGCCCTTATTATGCTTACATAAGTAAAAGGTTGACAACTCAAAACCAGATGAAAACCATAGTTACCTTATAATGCAGTAAAACTTGAGTTTTATCAGGTGTTAAATTCACATCCACAGCAGAGGCAGGTACAGTAATATTCAAAAAGAAAACAGGATACAAACGAGTACAGTCCTTGTGTGTCACCAGACTGTAGTATTGACGAATTAACTACAGATTGATTTAACAAAGAGATGTCAGTAAAGGCAATAAAACAGACACAAAGGCACAGAAACAAAATTTGACACTATAAAAGCATAACTGGTTTGCTGTTTTGGCTGTTTTTTTTGAGGTTAAAAGAATGCTAAAAAGGTCCTTGTGGGTATAAACGTATGCCAGAATAATCACCAAAAAGGCAATTATTGGTGGTTTTCACAGCTACATTAAAAAAAACCCAGACAATCCACCAACCACAAACCCTGGACACTAATGGCAGCTACTTTGACCTTCTGAATGAATGTATGTATTGGAAGAAGAGATACGATATGCCCAAATTGGACTGCAACTCCAATACTTACTTCCTCAGTCAACACAAATACTATTACTTGTTTGCTTTTTTAAAGAAAATCTTATAGCATGCAACTACGCTGCACTCTATTTCAGTCAAACTAAAGTCTGTTTGAGAAAGTAGCACTTGCACCACAGACCTGCCCTTTTCCCAGAGCAGGACTAATTTGTTCCTTTTATTAACTCAATTATACATGTATAGCTTTTCTCAAACTCTGCTTGCTCTTACTATTTTCTCTATAATCCTCACAAAAACTCTTACAAAAGACTAGAAAAGTAGCTAGTTGTTTCAGAATTTTGGTCTCATTAACTAGAAGGATCAAATACAGATTCTTGCATTTCCCTCTAGTATCAGGGATCCTTCAAACCTACATACATACTGCAGAAAAGTTCACGAGTCAAAAAAATTTAAAGTGTAAAAAATTAAGAGCTGATGATGATTAGATTTTATTTTTGTAATTATTTTTTATTTCTTAAATATTGTTTAAATAACATTAAACTTATTTAAATATTTTCAAGTTATTTTAACTTTAATATTCCCCCAGTCTGTCCCCAGCTGGCACTGAACTGTAGTAATAAGAGGTCCACTAGGACTTCTTCCCCATACACAGCCTGGAGAAAGAAGTCAGTTATTTATAGCTTGTTTTCCAAAGCCATTAAAATGTATTCCTACAGATGTATGATTATCCTCACCTGGCCAAAAAAAACCCAATTGAAAAACTGGGAAGAAAAAGGCAGTGGAATACTGTCACTTGCACTGCAAGAAGAGCAGCCCTAAATGACAGACAGCGTTTTTCCTTTGTATGATAGTATGCGGAATCCCACCTTGAATCTAGGCTTCTGTGCTCTGGTTAAAAAGTTGCCTCTGTCATGGGATTCAAGCTGAGCTTTGAACTCCCAGAACCACCAGGCACATCAAATACTGTAAGGAGATGGATTAGCCTTATTTGTAATTTCGCATTACCAACATAGGTTCAGGGTTTACCTCTACAGAACTTTGCTTGCCAACTGAAAACTACTTCATCGTCTCTACTTTAAAACCTACACATACACTCTTCTTTTCTGGGGATGGGAAGGAATCGAACAGCAAGGCTGCTCCAAGTGAGGTGCTGCAATGTTCAGTAGTGTGAGAAACCCAAGAGTATCAAATTCTGCCTACACAATGCCTAGCTGTAGTCAATGCTGCTGCACTATCACTTTCATTTTTACCCAATGCATACTCAAATTTAAAGGGAAAGTACACGTATCTGCTTGATAAGCCCACAGCAAGAAGTGGACAAAAAAGACCAACTTGATTTTCAGAGTAATTCTCTTACAAGAAACCACATAAAGCTCCTGCATAGAAAACTGCATGGGTGTATTTCTGCAAGCTAATACAAACAAAGAATCAACTATTCTGGTATCTCACATAGAGCATCTGAAATCACATTTTTCAAACAGCCATAAACATAACCTTGATCTCTCTTGATGTGAATGTGGCAAACAGAACTGAGGCACCATGAGCATCAGACTTGTGGAAGACGTTTCTGTTGTAAATGCTAGTATTAACAGTTGGACTAGATGATCCTCGAGGTCTCTTCCAACCTTAACGATTTTATGATTCTATCTTCACCTGTAATACTCTAGTTATGCTACGTGGGAAAGAGTTTTAGATTGCATAGGTGTCTCTGTCCTCAAAGAAGTCATGTTTCTATTCCTTGAATAAAAATCTAGAGGATGTTACCTTCAGTATTTCCTTCTGATGAACTGGACGATTATTTATAAAAATGAAACTCCTTTCTGAACTTGAAAGGCTTGTCAAAGAACTGTCTGACTCAGCTTTTGGGAGAAATCCAGAAAGATTTATCTGCAATGATAAAACAAATACAGGACAAAAGTCTTTTAAAGACAACCCCAAAAAAGCTTTTTTAGAGGTGAGATACTAAAATGAAATCGTACAGGAGTCTAAGACAAACACATTGCTGCTTGAAATCTGTGATACAAATTAATAAAAGCACTTGGGGGAAAAAAAAAAAGAGTTGAGAAAAATGGGTTTGTATCTATTTTCCTTGATCAATTTATTGAGAAATTTCCCATTTGCACCAGGTTGCTGCCTGCAGGTGAGGGCTGCGGAGACCACCACCAGCCGGCTTTAGGCTTGCCAACTGTAGGGTTGCCAACTTAACCCCTGTACAAGCTAAAGGCACGCGCTGCTGCCCAACCTGGTGAAGGCAGTTGTGAATTACCCCTGCGGGGAAAGCCCAAAACATACAGTCCCTTCCTTTCTACATTCAGGGCACCTTAAATAGCATGTCATAGGGCATTTATTCAGGGCACCTAAATTTACCTACACCACCTGTATCCAAATCATCTGACTCTCAGAGTGCTGAGCACCCACAATTCACAGATCGCAGCAGAACCTGTGAGCGCACAGCACTGCCAAAGGGCCTTGGAAAAATCACACGATTCGAGTACCTAACATTAACTCCAAGTTTTAAGATTTTTCTGTTGAGATTCTTTAGCTTTTTTTTTTTTCCCCCAGGTCAAAATGAGGCCAATGACTTGTGCTGCCTGTCCGATCATCTCCCTCTCTCCCTCCATCAAGCAACTTTGAAACTGTTGGATCGATTTCAATTCAATCTGATGAAGAAGTAGAAATTCCAAAGATATTTCCACAATTTTTGTGATAACTGAAAGCTGTTTGGAGAGGAGAGCGTTAAGATAATGACCTTACTGAGGATAAGGCAATTGTGACTTTCCAAAAGACAGGATCCATCAGCATGTAAGCACTGAGGTGCTGACCTGCCCACATGCTGCCCCACACATCACGCCACTGCCGCTTGCCCAAACTAACAGGTGAAGAAACACCGGATCATTGTGAGGATGGAGATTTTGGAGATATGGGAAAGTCTGGAGAATGTTCTGGTAGCAGGGTGGATCACAGAACACAGAAATCAGACCTCGATAGCTTTGCTTTTGGCAGAATTACTTGTATTTACTAAAATCCAAATCATCATGCATTTGAAATGGAATTTAAAATCCCTGGGATTTGGCCTATCCTTCCCGTTCATCTACGTCACGCCAGCTATCTGCTCATGTGCTCCCCTATTCCCTCCTGACCTTGTAATACGCATTCTGTGCTAAAGCTGGAGCGTTCTGGTCAGCAACGTCGCACATAACCAAACACCACTGGCCAGTTCAAGAGGTGTCAAATATCTGTTGGATGATTATCAGAAAACAACATGCAGCACTTCTAGATTTTATTCTGCCACTTCAGTACATCCTCCCTGAACGTTCCTCCTCTATGCTTCAAGCTCCTTTCTTAGTTCCCCAATATTTGTACAAGTCTTTTACTTCAAACAATATTTTTATATACTGACAACGTTAAAGCAAAACTGAAAGTCTCTAAATAACTCATTTAAGAAGTTGCCAGATTTAGAAATGGCTGACTACTGTTACTACATAAAGCCACACAGACTATCAGTATGCTCATTAAAATAAGGAGCAATTCCTAAAACTAGCTTTAATTATTAGAATTTTCAGATACAAAACTATATGAAGTATAAACACAAAATTACAGAGACTGGAAAATATTACAGAATTTTTGCCTTTAAATTAGATCAACTGTTTTCAAAGTTAACACTTCAATAAAAAACTACTCATATACATATTAAAACATATCTGTGTTGAGTGGGCAGTAGAATGTCTTTCTTAAGCAGTTATCTTTTTCCCAGTGGCATGTGTATCTGCCAAACTTAACTTCCACAGGAAAAGACGACACTAGGAAAATTTCCTGGGTGAAAATTTTGAGCCCAAAATAAATCCATTTACAAGACCAGGGATATGAAAAACATAGTTGATGTTTTGTACATACAAAAAGTTCTGTCAACTCTTTGTTTACCCAGTTTTCTTTTTATTGTACAAGGAGCTCCTGAGTTTGTGTGCTTTGGAGTCAGCCTGAAATGCGTTCTTGTTTCATTCATCTCATTACAGAGATGTTTAAGACGGCCAGTCTTTAAAACCCCTGGATCATTTGTTACAGAATTTTTAACTCAGCAGTTATTAACGTACAGCTCACAGAGTTGATTATAGCAACATTAGTTTTGCCTTCAGAGTAGACTTTACAGCAAAGGAGTAGGAAGCAATACAATGAACAAGTAGGAAAGAAAAAGAACTAAAGAGCTGCTCCTTGGCCTGTGCACTGAATGAGCACGGACCTATAGGGGAGGAAAAAAAGCAGCATATGCCTTGTCATTAAATACCTATCCCAATGCCTGCACACAAGGGAGAAAACAAAATGTTATGAAATGGCAGAATTAAGATTGCCTGTGTAGTGTTTGGCTGCTTCAGAAATGTCCATGATTTCTGAACGTAGATTTGTGCATGAGTAATACACATGGATCACTCATACACCTATAAATGATACACGTGGTATTTTACACACTATTTAGAGACAGAGAGAGATGGAATGTTCCCCAACTTCTATTCAAGGAATATGGATGCCTCATGATATAGCAGAGAGGTAATGTGAGAACAGGAGTGCCTCCTTCAAGCTAGTCCCTTCTAAATACCCCCAATGTCTCCCCTTCTGAGCCCCCTGCACTTGCCTCATGAGGCACATCCAGCCTGCCTTCAGGTAAAAATTACTCTGAATGTTCTGTTCAGACATAAACAACTATAACTTCACAAACTACAAGAAGAAACTTTGCTTTCCCCACCCCCCTCATTTCCCTGCATATGTATACTACAAGCATTCTGACAAACTCAAGATGTAAGTCTGAATTATGCTCTTAAACATTAATACATATAGATTTTCAGACTTTAATAAAAGTCAGAATGCAGCATGGTAAGTTGTGTTTAATAACCACTGTGACTTTACAGATAGTAAGTGTCCTAATTTTTTTTTTTTAAACTAGCTAGCATTTCCTTAAAATATATGTTTAGTGGAAAATTTGGCTAACTGGCCTTCTAAGTACGCGTTTCTTTTGCTGCTCAGGTGCCCCTGACTGAAATTGAGGGGATATTCTGCAGAGTATGAGAGGCTAAGAAGCCACAAGGATGAGAACGCTATAAATGCTTAGATATGAATCAGAGCACAACCTGCCTGTGGGCCAGGAATCCCAACTTAGACAGCTCTGAGCAATCAGCAATTCTGCATTTGTCATCGCAACTGTTTTTACTGCCATTTGATCAGTGCCACATGAGTCCTGACGAGATGATTCTTGGAGTGGATTTTCAATCACCAAACCAATTAATTTTACAGACAGGACAGTAATAGAATGAAATGCATTAATCAGATGTTAATCTGGAGATGATGTTCTCTTTTTAAAAGTCTCTTTCTTTTCAGACATTGATTTAGCTCTCTTATTTAACAGGCTTTAAGTGGATTTGGGAGAAGGAAGTTTAAACTCACCTCAGGATCTTCACAGCAGTGTTGAAAAGGTACCATACTGCCCATAACGGCTGTTCCCAGAACTGACATACAGGCCATTTTGTGATCTGACACCCTGGTCTTCTGCCAAATAACTGCCTGAAACAAATGGCAGAGAGTCAAATTTTTGACATTATATTTGTTGAACTCAAGTCATGTCTACGAACATGCATATGCAACTGCACACATACTGTATATGTAACATTCTGTACTTTGACCCTCTTGCATTCACAACTTTGTGTTAACACACACGATATGGTACTTTTTGGCATGTCTTCTCATATTGTATTACTTATTTAGACTTGTAGCAATTGGAAAATTAAGCAAAGCCTGTATTTATGGATGTTACTTGGCTAATGTGGACTTCTGCACCTGAAACAATTGTTAAAATCAAATCAATAAAAATACTACTTCTCCTCTTGGATATATAGCAGCAGGCTATGTGCTTTTACCAAGCATATAAACTGAGGCTTTATTGCATGTCTCTGGCATGGTGGTCAACATTTGAAGATGGGCACTGCAACGCTTATGGTACTTCTACTCAAGAGATAGGCTGTTTTGGTAGAAACCAGGCTATTAGATGTTCATTCACAGCTTCCATCTGGATACTCTAGATCAATGACAAGCCTGCTATTTAGAAAGGAAAGTAGTTTCTAAGGAAGCATTTGTACAGAAAGCATTAGTTTGTCTAATGAAAACTTGGTAAAAATTAAAGGATAAAAGGATATCTGCTCTATTAGCTACACATCTTCCAATACTACTGCAAAGATTTATTAAATTTAGTCAGGTAGTATGAACTGTAACTTGCATCAGAAGTTACCTGTCAAGTCTACTTACAGATACAGAAAGTATTAGCTACTTTGGGGGGGTGAAATTTTGTCTCTCACTAATGAGAAGTCGTATACTTAAACAGCCACAAATTTAACTCTGAATCTGCTGACTTTTATTTCTGTGTATCAACAACACAAAAATCTTTGCTTAGTTAGTGTTCTGCTTCTAGGCAACCCAGCTACTAGATTGAGATCCACTCTGTATCTATTTCTGTCACTGTTAGCTGGCTGAGTGTGTTGCAATGTGCAACATTCAAATACAAAAGGAAAAAAACCCGCAGCATTTTAAATCTGATATTACAGCGCTGTTTAAAATTCATGTTTTAAATAGATACTAGATGTCCAATAAATTCAAAATGAGTTTGCAGTACTCTGGTACAGGAAGTTGTGTGAAAGCATAGTGAACAAGAATACACATCTCAAGAAATGCAATACATAGCCTTAAAATTCCACCTGTCCAGTGGGATAGTTCTTGGCCTTGAGGGGTGAATTCCACAGAAGAACACAGTGCTCCTGTAAAATGATATTCCCTTTCTACAGGACAGGTGGAATTGTAAAGCTTTGTGACTGTTGAGCCCCAAACTACTCCCCAAATCTTTCATTTTCCATTTCTGTGTACACCCTGCAACATTTGTGAAGCGGGGCTTTTTAGTCCTGCCTGAATCTAACAGACCTCCCAGACACCAGCCCTTTGCACACACTGGATCACAGCTTGGTCCTCCTACAGCAAGTGCAAACCCCTCCAACGTAAACGACAATTTACGTCAGGGAGGGCAGCGAATACAAGAAGAGGAGAAGGAAGAAGGAGCAAGCAGAGCCAGGGGCCGGGTGTCCACAGCTCTGGCAGGGAGAGTCCCCACCGTGCTTGGGCAGCAGGCAGCCGCAAAGGACAGCCCGGGGTTGCCCAAAGCATGCTGCCTCTCAGGCTCACTCCTCCACATCTGCTGTAAATCTCCTCAAAGACATTTGGGAGTGATGAAAGAATTTGTCCTCTTCTTTAGAGCTCCTCTTATAAAACATATCCTGTACTGCTTCTATTTTAAAATTGATTACTTAAAATGGAAACACAGAGTGCCAAGCAATTTTTTCTTTACTGGATATGTTTTAAATTAAATGCATGTGACCAAACTGAGAAAGACACTTGCTACATGACTAATATAAACACCATGCTGTTTATTTTAGCTTATACTAGTGTGATGCCACAGGTACAGATATAAATCTTAGCTGCTGATTAATGCAAGGTTATTACACTGCCTGACCTGCTGAATGGCTGATACTCAGGACTGTGAAAAGACCACTTCAGTAAGGTGGTTTTAAGAAAGCAGTAGAAAATGGCAACTCATTTACTGCAAACTTGCTAAAAGTAGATACTGTTAATAAGTTCAGACTGTACTTTTTAACTAGTTATATATTTATCAGATATTAATACTCAGAACTACAGGCAAAGTTTAGGGAACTAGTTACCACTGTAGGTTAAATTAAAGCCTATTACTAAAGAGGCCAGGCAACTCCTAAGGTTCTATACTAAACACAGAAAAGACTGCACGTTCACTGCACATTATGAAACAACAACATAGGAATAGCTGATAATTTAAAGAAAATTATTTTTCTGGACTCTCCAGATGTATCAACAGGTATTACAAAAATCCACAAAGAAACAATGCCTATTCAGTTCTACTTGTTTTAGAAAGTACCTGTTTTCCATGAGGTTGCTGCAATACCCTATTTTTTTTTAACCTTGCTTATACCCTTTAGTTTAGCTAAAAATACACACCCCCACACACCCCCCATATTTTTTTTCTAGGTCATATAAAGCGGGTGTTCAGGATGAGCCAAGGAATAATCTGACTCCAGCCAGTATGATGACACTGCAGAAACAGCCTACTCAAAGATATATTATTACATATGGCCCATCTTAGGTTTTGCTAGAGCTAGCCAAATATATCCCACCTCCCTCCTTGTTTCATTGAAGGGGATTACATGATCTAGATCTTACAAAATGTCATAATGTATATAAAATCTAGTGCACATATACAGAAGATCAGTACGTGTGTGTGTGTGTGTGCTCCCATCCAGCCCTAGGACATAGGCATACTTGTGTGGAGGATGACAACGTACATGCACACATGGAGCAGGCATCTCTGTTACTTCAGGATGCATACACATAGCTCAGAAGGATTGCTTGAAATATGTGTAAAAAGTGGAAAAAGAATATGCAACTACTTCTTCCCACTGAGGTCCCTGGTCTATGGTACTATGGAAAATAAGAGCTGCTTTTTATTTGTCTCCTCAAAGACACCAAGGAAGGACAAAGAAAAAACACAGCCCCTCCTCATCGCCAACTATCGTTCATATTGTAGAACTTCTACCAGCAGCCACAATGATTTGGAAATCACAGACAAAAGAAAAATCTTAATTAGAGCTGGGGACTGGATGTTGTTGCTGACTGTGGCTACTTCAGTGCAACTATGATGCTACAAGTTAAACCGATTCATCTCGTTTACCTTATTACTACATAACGGCAGTAACTTAAAATGGCTTTTTACTACCCAGAAAACATCTATTTTCTTTATTTGTTTTGTGATGATCATTTTATTTATCCTGTAATAAAGTTTGAGAGCGTAAAAGTCTAGTAGAGCAAGCACTGTACATGAACTGTTGGTTGGTAACGTAACTTGAGTTCGCTCTGTAAAAAAGAACTGTATTTCACAGCCTCTCTCATTTTGTTTTACACGCTTCAACAATCCTGTTACGCTGGCATCCCAGATTTCACTGCAGATAGTTAGCTCTTTGGGTCAGTATGCTCCTTAGTTTTCCTGACTTAAAACTGAAGAGTTTGTTAGGCTCCAACATGACTGAAAACATCGCTGCCTACTTGTTAGGCTATAAAAATGGGAACAAAGCCAGGCAGCAGTATCCAAAGTTCAAATGGAGCCCATGGGAAACAAGACGACATCACTTCGTACAATCTCTTTTGCTTAGGATGCACAGACACCTACCTGCAAGGGCTGGCATGCTCTCTGCAGCGAAAAAAGCCTATCGGCTAAGTTCAAGAAGAGATTGAGACAGTCTTAACCACTTTCTTTAATATCCCAGCCTTGAAAAGTGTTGATGATGTTTATCAGTTCCATGCCATAACTGATGTCTTGTTTTAAAATCAACGGTAAGTTGTGTTAGTGCTAGAAGAGAGCTCTTGTGGAACCTTCCCTTGAAAACAAATCACCGCAGTGTCTCAGTTTAGCTTAAAGAAAAATAATGTAACTGTCTACATAATCAAAATTATTTCCCCCATATATTTTATACCTGCCCCTAAGGAATCAGTTGTCCCATCCATTTCATAAGTGATGGTGGGACAACTACCAGTGGAAATATGCAAGAGAGAAATTCAAGGCACCAAGTTTCCCCCTTATCGAATGCAGCTGACATATCTGTCTATCCCATGGGCATCAGACATCACAGCTATCAAGGGGATGTGCTGAAAGACAGTAATGTTTCACAGCACCGGTCAACCTACAAATTTTGACATTTCTTCCTGCTCAGATTTTCCTTATATGATACAGGAGCACCCTCTCAATGAAAAGGCTTTCTTCAGCATCACACAGTGGAGAAGTGCTTGATTTGGGAAGCAAGCTACAAGAAGAACTAGCAGGTATTACAAGGAGCCAAGGACCTTCATCTGGTAACACGTCTTCAGAGCCTTTCAAGACAGACTATAGAGTTGTAAGTTTTTTGGCTGCTTTAACCACACACGTTCAGCTGTGGGTGTTCACAGAAATTCAGCTTCCACAGCAGAAGGAAAAAGAATAAAATAAAACCTCGCAAACAATTAAACTACTGTCAAAAAAAAATCAAGTTTCTAATCCCAAACTGTTATTCAGAGGATGTACATTGCCACAGTGAATTCCATTGAAATAAAGGCAGGTTTAAAAGGTTTTTGTAAAATAGTGGTTAACAAAGATAATACACCTAACTGTGACAAAGTACATTGGTGAGGAAGAGCAAAAACTCCCAGGCAGCTTGGAAAACATCCTTTTTCTGCTAACCTTTAAGTGTACAAAGCGAGTGTGAAAGCCTTGCAAGAGCTAAAGGCATATCTTAGATTCTGCAACACACACTGCATATGTGAAACAGTAATTGTTTTGAGATTGCAGACATATACTTTGCTGTCATTTGAAAAAAGTGATGGATGAGAAACTGGAAACCTCAAGGAATTAGTAATAGGATATAAAGCATTTCACCTCTAGGTCACCAGTTCAAATTCAGCCAGGTTGGTAGTGACCAAAAGTAGTTACCATCTGGCAGCTGTTCTCTGGCTAATGTAAATTGAGTTGAGGGTCTCAGCGCATTTCCTAGTGGACAGGTGTCCTCAGCACAAAAACCACCATAATTAACTCTCTGTTTGGCTTTCCCAGCAAAGCCACTGAACAACGAATGGAAGTAAAGACTAAGCTGTACTCCAGGTCAGCATGAATGCATGTTGGCTGTGGAGCGCTGCAGATTCTTAAGCATAATTCCTCTTTATATTTTAAGACACACAGATTAGGGATGGGCTTAATTTATCATCATTAAATGGAGTAACCTTTCAAACTCAAGAAAGACCTTACGTGCTGTTGTTTCTGCTCAATATAGGTTTCTTTTCAACATGTAGCTACAGGAGAGTTTGGAAGCACAATGAATGAATGCAAAGTATAATCCCATTATTAAAAATGGTAAATTTACCCTAACACACTTACTCTGTCTCAAAAACCCCACACTTACTACAGAGGACTCAGACACAGAAAACAAATGGGGTTTGGACTATTGGATGCAGACTGTAGTTTGAGATTATCCAACTTTGGAAAGAAGAGGAGACTTACTGTAAAGAAAAAAAAAAAGTTGGCATCCTTTAGGCCAACACCAACCACAACAAGGATTTGGGGAAGAATTCTATCCACTGTTAAAATAATAGCCTTAAAATGGAGCTCTCACATCCAGAAGTCCTGACCAATGTCCCTCTCAAGAAACAAACAGGACACTGTTCTAGGCAGAACTGCGCATGACCAAGGATTCAAAATGTTATGCACGAAAAACATTGGAAAAATATTCCCTTATGCGAATCTTTTCTCAACAGGAACTGGAAAATTTATTTAGTCTACTTATGGCCCACCTGTGCTTTGCACAAACCATGGCATCAGTTGTGTATGGTATGACCTGCTCGCAGGCACCATCTAAGCCACCTGTTGCCATAATTTGTTCAGCTCTATTATAGCTGAAATTATTAAAACAGGTATAGTTAATTTGGCATTTGTGGAATAAAGGCAACTAGAACAGAATGACAGTATTCCGTATCATCAACCTTTCAACACAAAGGTGTTTCTTGAACACCAGTGGCTTGTAAGACTGATTCGAGGGCTAATGGTGTTAAACAGTGAAGAGTGAAAACTGTTGTTCCAGGGAAAAGCCCTGTACCACCTCAGCAAAACACAGCCAGAGCTCAGAGGCGGTTAGAAGATGGCATTTCGGGCTGAAGAGTTTGACGCGGTAGCTGACTTTACAATGTTCTTAGCCTGACTTCAGATAATCTTAACTTTAAATAAACTTGCTGAATACTCATGTAAATTATTTCCATTTGGCTGTCTCATTATTCAATATGCTTTCAAGGAACATGGTGATGAAAGAAGAAAAATACCTCTTTCTAACATAACCATACTGGCAAGAGGATCAACATTATCAGTATTCAAAGAATGTCTTGGCAGGATAAACCTTCATAAAAAGAAGGAGCACTAGCTAATCCAAGTTGTCAAAATAGCAATAGTACTTCAAGAGTTGATCTGCAAAGTGATTCATTATTTATTGCTAATGCAAACAAAACACTCTGAGCAGAAAGAGCAATTATTTCATATCTTGGAAATCCACTGAGAGAGAACACACAATAAAGGAACACTAGGATGACTGATAAAAGGATATCTATTTCCTTACTTCCTAGAAAACAACCCAGAAGCAGGAAGAGTATCGTGGTTCTTCACAGAACAGAAGTCAGACACTTAATGGTAGTATTTCCATCTGAACTAACACAGATATGAAGTGTGACACAGCAGCAAGAAAAAATTTTTGCTAATTTCATTCAGAAGCACAAGACAAACATCATTAGAGAAAAAAAACATGGTGGGAATAAAACATGCGACGTATTGTGCATCCTAAAAACATATATACATTCAACAGCTCAAGAAGATGCCTGACTTTCCAAAATAAGCTTCTCCTAGAACCAGTTAGGTTCAGATGCCTAACTTCACAGACTTTTATGAAAGTTTCAGCCTCCTTATAGTCTTCCTCAGTAAAGCCAGGGCTATGCTTTCTTCCATTCTCCTTTCGTTTCTTATAAAATACAGGACTTTAAAGAATTATTTTTTTTTTTAAATGTACTCAGTTTGTCACTTATTTTCAAGATTTCTTTGAAATACACTGTATTTCACTACAGTAATACACTACCCTTTCTACTCTTTCGACTCCTCTTTCTTAGTCTCCTTCTGTAATACCTCATCTCTGCTACCTTCTTGCTCTTTCAAGTCTCGGAACCTGATCTTACTCCTGACGTGTATCTTCTTCCATTGCAACAGAAAGTGTTGGCTCAGCCTCAAGAATTTAGGATTCTAGGAACTCCTCTGAATAATTGCATGTACTTTTTTTTTTTTTAAACTAATATATAATCTATGAGCTTCATGCAAAATAAAGTTATTCTAAGAAGTTCTTTTTCCTAGTACGTTTCAAACAGAAATACAACAGCAACCACCACAAAAAAAAAAATTCAGACAACCCTATTGAGATTATTATTCTAGCACAGATATACTGTAGTATCACTATAGGGAGAATACCTTCTGATCTGAATTAGTAATTTTAATGACAATAATATTTAGCATCTGAAGGAATAAGAACTTATGAATATTCACCTTTTGTGATATTATAGTAAAAGAGATGCCCACAGATCTGTTGAAAGTTGTTACACATTAGAATTTCAGAATTTTGATTTTCTTAAAACGTATGATGCAATAGGTGATTTTTTAATTTGCCAGGAATTACAACAGCAGTAGAAACACAGGAATCTACATTCAAAGGGGTTTTTTTTTTAAACATTTTCAGACTACTTTAAAGTGTTTACACATTTGCAAAGACAGACTACACTTGCTATAAAATTTCTTCAGCCTTTGATTTTCCCAGCTCAGCAACAGTTACTGAGCGACCTCTTGTGTTGAAATATGTCTGAGCAGTTCCTTCCTTTTTTAATTTTTCTCTAAATAAATTAAATGGACACAAAGCCAGCAATGCAAAATGAAGACACCATCTCTGTAATTACAATACATACATACTGCCTGCCAACTGCACTTGTACTGATTTATTTTACCTACTCAAATTGTGTATTAAGGAATTCACCTCTGAAGCTAATATGATAGTTAGTTGAAACCAATGTGCCATGGTTACTGTCGTGCTCCTCTCCACACCATTTCTGCAGTAAGTATTGTGAAAAAGACACGCTCTCAACTTCTTGCACATTATTGCCATTGTATTAAAGAATACAAAAAAAAACCCAACCAAAGCCCAAGATTTATAGTAGTCCAATCAAATGGGATGAAATCAAAATAACAAAAAAATTTGCAACTTGTCAGCAGCTGCTCCCCTTTTCTCATCCCTCTTTTTTTCCCCAAATCACTGCTGTCTTGCTCAGGACTGATAGCCATCTCTGGCAGCACCCACAACCATCAACAGGAATTTCCAAACAGACTAGAAAGGCTCACACAAACTCTGGAAGCAACCACGCAATAGACGTCTAGTTCAGAAATGTCAACTGAGAAGCCATCTTCCACACCACGTTTCCCAACACAGTATATCAAACTTCAGATCTATAACAGAAGAGAACAAGCTACAGTTGCCACAGAGGGGAGAAAAGGTCCACAGAAGGTATCGGCAGTGAATTAAGTCCTTGCAGTAGCCAAGGATAATACATAAAAGCCCCAGCAGAAAAATTATACCACACCCAGAGAGGGCAAAGGCAAACCACCTATATATTTTGGACTCCATGATCTCGGAGGTCCTTTCCAACCGTAGTGATAATAGATGAAATTAGTTTTAACCAATATTTAAGCCTAATACTGTGAAAGCACCGTTAGGTATGTCAGGGAGTTTAACACAAACTAAGAAGTGTGCAACCCTGAGATCTCTGGTTTCAAACCTTCTGTGGTCCCAGTGAAATAAGACTGAAAGTAGCTAGGCTCACTCAGCTTTAGAATACTTACTCTGTAGCCACAAGGCAGGCTTTTGTTTTCTACAAGATCTATACTTTGATATTTAGAAATACATAGACAAATATAATCAGAGTATGTTACACAGCTCCAGAAAAGCATGGGCAATCTGTTGTCTTTTCAAGAAAGCACTGCATCATTTGTCATTCCCCCTGAAAGGGAACTTAAGTGTGAATGTTTGGTTCATAGAGTAACTGACCAGAGTTTCACAATGGACAGGCCAAACAGCAAGATCAACAAAGAAAGGTATTTTCTAACAGAAAAGGAATTGCAGAGGGATCTGGCCACGAGATGTCACTGTCTACTTTGTGGCAACATGGAAATTCTTCTCTTCTCTCAGAGGTGCCAAAATCAGTAGTACAGCCAATAAAATTAGCTATGTTAAATTGGGTCAGGCAAATGAAAACCGTTCAATGCATCATTTCTGTGGCCATGTTGTAAAATTACCGTTCAGTATCAAAGTAGCCTCCAAGCAGCCTCTGAACCCGTTCCCCCAGAGTCTAAACAAAGAACAACCAGCTCCGCTAAAACCCGTTATGTTATTCTTTCTTACACCAATGTAGTAAATTGTTTTAAATATTTTAGCCTTTTTAAATAAAGCCATCATTATGTATTAAGCTCTTATGACCCAGCATACAGCAAGCTACCTGTACGTGCTATAGTGTCTATCCAGCTAGATAGCCTAGCCAAGTAAGCTTTGAGAGTTTTTTCAGTTGGCTTTGGTTAACACTTGACCAGGCCCCATGGCCTAGTAAGGTCTCACAGCTTCGTTCTGCAGACCACCACCACCTTTAATAACCACGAGCATGTAAAATCATTCTTATACCACTAGCATGTAAAATAATTTTTATACTTCATATATGTAACCAGGCATCTGTTGGAGCAGGCCAAGAGGCAGATCTGAGCCTGAGTTTTATAAGTTTAGGATCAAAATCTGTAACCATTACAAATACACATCTATGAAGGGAAGAAAGAAGCCATCCAAAACAAACCTATGATGAAAGAAAATTCCTAAGAATTAAAATTTTTATATAAGTATTAGATGAACTGCATAAATTAATCAGAAACTGATTCTTAAAATAGTTGATAAACTCACTATTACCTTATTATGTGTTAAGGTTATCCTCAGGTCTGGTTTTATGATACCATATGCTATCAGTAGATCTTGGATTTTTCTCAGTTCTTCCTTACATTTTTTATTTGTTGAGTAAAACTGCTTTCTTACAGGAAGATTCTGAAACAACTTCAGGACTGTTACCGTAGTACCTGCAAGCAGGTGACAAAAAACAAGTAGAAATTACACCAAAAGCATAGCACTGACTGGATATTGAGGAAACTTCGTTTTTACTTTAAGAGACCTGCCTGTATGCTGCTGCATACAAAATAAACCTAGTAACACTAAATTAAATTGTATTAGTATGACAAGAAAAAACAAATTGATAGTCATCCTCCCCCAAAAAGTACCTATAGACAAGAGCTGCAACTCCCCTCCTTGATTTAGCATTAAGCTTTCTTCTACACACACTGAGAATACCAAGATTCAGCACTAAATAAAACTGACGACTCTTTCAGTGCCTATTACGTTAACTTGCATTAGTAAAATGATTAACAGACTAGAATCTAACCAGACATGTCTGGAGGCAGAGGAACTCTGAGCTCCATTAAGGCCCTTCACAAGCATTTGCTTTAGGGTAGTACCCGAAGAGCCAGACACCTCTGTTCAAGGCACAGTACATAGTAAGAGGCAGAATATTCATCTACCAACACAATCACATAAATTCCTAGTTCACAAGGATATTGCAAAGTATTAATTATGTCACAGAATTCAGTCAGTCATTCAACAATTTTGATGAAAGACAAGGCAATGCAACCCACAGGCTTTCCAGCTGTAGAAAACATTACAGTCTAAATCTCAAAAAGAGCTCTTGGTTAAAATTAGCTAAAATTAAATGAGTTCTCAGCTTCAGCTCTTCTTCAGTATTTGCCCACTGACTAGACTTTGGCAGTTTTTTGCTTAATGGCTCCCTGTGTCCAGTTAGGTCTGAGAAGGAAGGGAGCCAAGGCAGTAGTCAGCTCCCTTTGGTGTTTGAGCACTGCAGCCAGCTGGGGGACAGCTTGTGGGTACAATATGGACAAGGAGCCACTGCAGCTCAGCTGGGGAAAGCTGAGCTTTACGGAAAAGCTGCAACTGCTTCCTCAGGAGCACCTCCTCATCACAAGAAAGGAGCACACGCTTCTGGGGATACACACCAGCCAGGGTGTGAATGCGAGGACACAGCGTAGTCTTAACGGTCCTCGCTGAGCAACGCTTAGCTGAGCAGAGCACAAAGCAGAGCAGACGCTACCCCAAACCTATACCACGTCTGAACCACCAAGGCCCGCCTTTGAGTTGAGGGCAACCTTTACTCTTTCGCACAAACACACAGGAGGATTTCTAGCGACACGCCCTTACTGCCAGTTAGAAAGAACTGTGACTTCACCTGGTCCTATAGCCATGCTGCTTCCAGCAACTCCTTCATACAGCAGCAGGGCAACTCGTCCTCCTTTAAGCAAGCATTTTGCTATGTGCAGAAACACTATTTTGGTCCTGAACAAATCTTTCATATATTTATATAGTAAATCTGCCTAGACCTGGGGCACTGAAATTTTATAGCTTTCGTTTCTGCTGTCAGCTTGAAGAAGTGAGTCAGAGAAAGAGAAACTAGTCTATAATTACTATCTAGAGCAACCTCCAAGACACATAATTTCTTACGATAACAACAGAGTCTCAGTTGATAGACATAAGGCAAAAAATGTTTACAGCTGCAAAGATTTCATACTCAGCCTTCAAGTACAGAACAGGTATTTCAACATCAAATAGAGCCTCAGAGAAACAAAGTACTTCTGCCACAGCACGCCACCAGAACAATGGTATCCTACCTTGCCCAAGATGGGAAGGCTTTTTACAAGTTACACATCCATTGCTATCCAAAGTATACTGAGTGCTGAAATCATCGTCAGCTGTCTTCGTTGTGATCAAGACCTGAAAAATGATTAAAAAATGTGTTAATCAGGGATTCATAAAGTTCAGAATGAGCTTAGATAAGCTTTGCTACCACTCTCACAACTGCATTATTTTAGTCACCATAGTTACATTTAACTAGTTTATAAAAATTTTCTTCTAGAGGTGTTTCTTACAGTCACAGAAACATTCTGTATTATTACTTGGTTTTCCATCCATTTAACTGAAAGCCATACATTTCTACCACACTAATATATAAAGTATAGCGATCCTTACTACTTACAACACACCATCCTGTATTTTCTATTCCAACACAGGTTAAACAAACAACTAAACACATTGATAATTTTGCATTTTCGTCCTTCATGAGGGGAGGCATACTATGACAACTTCTTAAGTTCATGGGTGATTCCACAAGCATAATGACTGCTATCAAACAAACAGTATATTATCTTTCCACACCCAAACATATCTAGCAATCAGTAGTAGCATGTTTTGTAAGCTATTAAGGTAATACCCAGATTGTCTTTAGCAAGACCAGTCGTAAACCAGAAGTTCAATAAAACTACGGTTCCCTGAGTTCAGGTATCAACATTTTAAACAGCAGAACCACTGCACTTTAACCACCTGAAAGACAAAGGTTGTGACACATACAGAGCTTCAGGATATTTTGGTTTATTTTAGTGTCTCATATGAATCATTCAGAGTTCAGCCATGCCTCCGGAGATAAAACCAGTAATTGATTAATTGAACATGACAATATTACAGACCTACTTAAGGGCCAATAGCGAAGTACCTCTTAACTGAAACTTCAGGGGGCAGTTTGGGTAGGCAGAACACAAGTAATGCCAGGAGTGTTTAATTAACATAATTACTGATCCAAGGATTAAAGTAATACTTATTAAAGCACTTAATATACTCAGGCCACCTCCCATCTCTTTTGAAATGTACCATCGAGCTGATTAAAAGCTCAAAACAGATGGCATCCTGCTCTGACAACTCATTAGAAGGAACCAATGATTGAGGTCTGTCATCAACTGTCAAAACACCAACACTTTTGAAAGCATCTTTGGAAATCTCCATCCAAACACACAACCCACTCCTGTCTAGTGCAATGTGATTGTAGCCCAAGGTAGCAAGGAGTCAAGCTCTAGCATCAATCCTGACCCTGACAGTTCATGGTTCCAATCAACCACAGATACCCGTATTGTCTTTTCAGGATCTAATCCTTGGCAGGCTTAGAAAGAAAAATCCAAAACTTGAACTTGACACAGTACAAATACAAAAAGGCAGAGCACAAAAGAAGAGGTAGAAGTTGTGCCCTTAACTGCTTGCACACTTTTCAGATGGTTTTGAACCAACATACTTCAGTCAACAAGCTAAATCCCAAATATCAGTACAGTGTCAGTCCTCTTCACACAAACATATGGACCAGACTCAGGCCAAGGAGCAAGTTCCTGCTTACTCATATAGACAACAATTCGTGCAACTGCAGTCATATACGTGTCAAGGAGCAATATCAAGCCCAGCAAGATCCCATGACTGCCAATCACCAAGATAACATCAGGGCAGAAATCGTTTCTGAAACAGTAGCTATGTGGGCCATCAGTTCCCTGAAACAATTTCTCCTGGCCACCATCCGCTGTTCCTCATTTTAATTCACCCTAAATCAAGTAGCAAACTCAGCCATACTCTTTGACAGTAATGTTTGCCGATAACACTAAAGAGCCAGCGTCCTACAGAATCATGTATCTATATATGTATGTATAAGGAGTCATGTATCTATACCCTGGTACAAGAGACAAGACTAAGCAATCTGTCACTGACCTATTCTGACTGAGGACAATAAATGGAGCACTGCTATGATCAGTATGACAGAAAGGGAGGGCTGGCACTGACAACAAAACTATAGTACTTCCTACCCATACAACATGACTTCTCAGGAGCGGAGAAAGGCAGCATACACAAACCAAGCTGTTTAGAAAACAGGCAGGCTGCTGGAACAATTTGAAGTCTTTGCATTGACATTTTAATAAAACTTTCACGAACACATGCACAAAAAAACCCCACCCAACACAAAAGACTAGACACATTCATAGCAGCTGCTCACCTCTGAGATGCAGCAAATTGATCCCAAAGCCTCCCCACGGAAACCGTATGTTGTCAACCTTTCAAGGTCCTCAGAAGAGCTTATTTTTGAGGTGTAGTGTTTGATTGCCATAACTGGAACATCAGTAACCTTGATTCCATTGCCATTGTCTCTTACTTCTACTTTGTTAAACCCATAATTCTCCTAAAGAACAACAAAACATAAAGGAGCACTAAAACAGCTGAATGAATTAAGACACAAGTTTGAAGCAGCTAAGGTTACAGCTTCTAGCCATCCAGACAGAAGTGGGAGATTTGCTTATTTGGAGAAATTGAGCAGATCTGTTTTCAAAAACAAACAAACCAACCTACAACACAAAAACAAAATTCTAAGATAGTAGTGATAGTTTCTCTGATTAAATAATGTAACTCACACCTTGTGGTTTGGAAATAGCACATAAATATAAAGACAGTACACTGAAATTGGAATTAGGTAATTTTTTTTTAAAGTATGATGAAATTTGAAAACACTAAGCTCAGAAAAAGTTCTATAGCTTGAAAGCTAAAGACTTTGAGCTCTCTTATCTGTTTGGTATCCATTTTTTCAAATCACTACAAACACAGTCACACATCCACTAAAGTCAGTGAGCCCTCACTAAGAATTGTTTTCAGTGTCACTCTTTCTTTATGTGATCTCACTACCATAGAGGCTTTCCAGTCTCTATGTTGTCTCTCAATATACAGAAGCTGCAATTCTAATGGGGGCAGGCCACAAATGTGGAGAAGACAAATAAGAAAGCTTGCAATGAGGTATAATACTTGACAGAAGGATCTTAAAGCTCTTTTAAAAACAGCTTTCAAGGAAGCCAAGTTCTACCTTTGTGATTTAGTTTTACATATATGCAACATGTTTTTTAATGAGATATTTCAATGTCATTTTAATAAACTCCAGCATAAATAGGGTAAAAACCCAGCTAATTAGGACAGCTAAATGACATGGAGTTCAGGTTCTGTAACAGGCGCAGCAAATAAATGCTTCCTTCCAGCTACATTATAACCTGCACGAGTAAAGTGCACCCAAAAAGAATCACAAGTGAGGAACAGAAAGCAATTAAAGCTGCAGGACCACTAACTAAAGTTCTTTTACAGAAGTACACCTAGCTCTTTGAGAAGATTATCATGTAACATACAGAAAAATTTGCTGTAGAGTGTAATACATCTAGGAGAGCTTAGAAGTGGTTTTGCTTAGAAAGAATACCTTGAATGGTTCGCATCACCAACGCCCTACAGAGCACGTGAGAGTTGCTCACAGAAAGCTGATTGATTAAACAGAATTAACTTTGTTATCCCACTTGGGCATATCCTGAAGATAGTAATGAAAAAATACCGTGTACTCCCAGGGCTGCTTCTCAAAGTAAAAAAGCCATTAAAATCATGGAATCACAGAACATCCCGAGTTGAAAGTGACCCATAAGGACCATCGAGTCCAGCTCCTGGCTCCACACAGGACCAGCCCAATCAGAGCAGATGACTGAGAGTGTTGTCCAGATGCTGCCTGAACTCAGCCAAGCTCGGTGCGGTGACCACTGCCCTGGGGAGCCTGTTCCAGGGCCCCACCACCCTCTGGGGGAAGAACCTTCTCCTGATCTCCAACCTAACCCTCCCCTGTCACAGCTTCAAAAGGAAGGTATCTAAAGATATTATCTGTATTCACACATAACTGGCCTAAGAAAACATCAAAAGCCTCTGAGACAGACAGAGAACTAGGTATTTTCATTAACTGACACACAGTAGAAATTCACTTTCCATATTAATGAACAGTGCTAAAGCTATCTTCAGGTGAAAAACAATGCTTTTCTTAATATTTGAGTTAACCTTCTACTGGGAAGCAAAACAGAACCTAAGCAATATACTCAACTGAATATAAACACACATAAGGAGATACAAATGCAAAAAACTTCTACCCTGCTGCTGTATGCACTAATGAATGGTTTGAACATTTTACAATGAATCCCTATTTTCAGTTCTAACTTTTACTTCCAGACCACTTAAATCTCACTTTCCCTAAGCAGTTAACTTCTTCAGCTTGAATCAAAATGCTGCATGAATGATTCTCTATTTCTTTTCTAATGTTATCCATTTTTACTTACACACATTTTACTTAAAATATTAGTGTGCTTAAACTTTGTATCCTGGAACATCTTCCAACGTGCTACACCCCCTAAATACTGCTGAGGTCGTGATCCCATGAGATGTTTACGTTGCTCTACCAGACCACTGATGCCAAACCGCACGGTTCAAGTCCTTCCTCTTTTACTCACAACTGCATGGTCCAATCTCTGTTTCAGCTACAGCTCTGTTACTCACGAAGGTCAATTCAGCTCATTAAACTGGCACATACAATCCACTTTTCTTGATGGGTTACTTTTCTTCTGTGTTAGCAAGATGAATTGATCGCAAGAGGCAGAAATGTCTATGTCATGCAGATGAATGTAGGACTTTGCTTTTCAAGCAATGAGATGGATCAGGTGTATAGTGGAACCTCACGCTGACCTAAACTTCCTCTGAGGAGGTTCTAAGGATTAAAGCTCCCACTTCATGCAATGAAAAAAAAAAGGNGTCTGCCCCTTACAACAGCTGTTTCGTATAATAGTAGGAAACCTGTAGCTAGGATTCGTCCTTCCCAAATCCCAACTTTGCTCCAACTACTAACACAGGCTGTTGCTCATTTTCTGTATGCATTAAAACATGCAGATCTCAGACTGCAGATTAGTCTCAAATTCCTGTTGTTAGAGGTCAGTCAGGGAGACCAGTAGGCTGACACCGTGGAGTCTCTTTATCCACACGCAAGCAGCTATATTGCCACATCAATCGTTTTTAGCATACTTTAACCTGAAGCCAGGACATCATGTAAAGAATAAAACCATCATTCTACATATGCTTAATGTACAGCCATGCTACAGAGGCAGTTGATCCAACTGCTAACAACAAGGCAAGCTCCATCACATTCGTATTTCTAAAGGCAACAAAGCTCAGGTTCAAATAAATAAATAGATACCACTCAAAACCTTATAGAAAGGCCACAGTTCTGTTTCTAATCAAACGATTGGTTTTCAGTTGTAATTAAAGTAGTATCACATTATCTAAAACTACACTATAAGCTGATGTTCTCCCCAGTGTTGTGTAAAAGCTAGTTGATACACAGCACAAAGACGCTCAGTAACATCACCTGCTGGAGCCTGGTCAACCAAGAAGTTCACAAGAATAAAACACTAGCCAGAGCTTCCTACTCCAACTGGCCACTCCCACAGTTTCCACCTGAGAACCATTCCACCCACAGGTTAACTCCTGTCTGTGTCCAAAAAAGCCACTTATGTCTTTGTTCAAGCAAATTAGGTAACGAGCCTGGATTAATCAGCTAACCCTTCAAATCCACCTGGAAATGGTTAAAACAATGAAAATGCTGCAAGTTTCAGGCAGGAACCATCAAGCTATAAAATGAAGTTTCCCTTCTCTATTATGCTTTTGAACTAACCCAGAGTTAATGTGGTCATTGAGCTCTATTATGTGCTTGACCTTACTTAAATAAAAGTTGTATTTTGATACAAAAATATTCTTCTCACAAAGAAACCCCAGGAACAAAATTCGCTGTTGTACAGTATTACTGTGTACAGTTGGGGAAGGTGCAGGTTTTCTCATCTCCCCTAGTACCCACTGAAGAACAGTCAGCAAATCTCATTTACTCACTGATAACCTGCATAGGGCCAGGTTTGTTCCTTTGTATTAGCAGTACAGTGATTGGGCTGAACTGGCAAAGAATGTAACAGTAATGCAGATGATTCATGCACTAGAAATGGTTGAAAATGCTCTTTTTAATTGATTTGGGACATGTCCATACGGAAACAGCTGATTAGAGGGCTTTCTCCTCCAGCTATCTGCACTGCTCTATACTGGCACTCCACCAACAGAGACAAGGTTTGTTCTAACAAGTTTTGAAGGCTCCAAAACCTTCTGTTTATTTCTTGCAGTTACTAATTGGTTCACAGGATCCAATTCTAATACTCTTACTCCCAGAACTGTGTACACAGTACTCACTTTGGAATTACTTACGAGCAAGATAAATATGAACTAAATGACTAAATATTGAAAAGATAGCGGTTATCACAGACCATCAAGAAGACAGAGCATCTTCAGCTCACTTAAAGCAAATAACGAGCATCTTCCTTGGCATCTGCAGGAAATCACACTCAGGTGAAAAACACTTGAGACTCATTCAGAAAAGGCAGCAGTGACATGGACAAAGCAACAAGAAGAAATAGAATTGCTCCTAATAAACACATTTATCTAACAATGTGAGGATAGCTTATATGTTCACTGTTATTCGTGGGAAAGGAAACTGGATGCAATTCTGGACAAATCCATTTATACAGACTGTAACAACACGCCTTCTTACTAAACAGCAGATACTGCTACTATGCAGCCATTGACAAAACACTGCAAAACCAGAAATACTCATCGCAAGAGAAGCTGATAAGTTAGGTGTTTTACCCAATGGGGGAGGCATGGGGGGAAGCACAAGTTTCTTATTATAAACAGCATTTTATTTTTTCAGAAACTACTGTTGAGTGATACGCTAATTTCTTTTAACATCTTATAAAAATAAAATGTTAGAAGTAGCCAGAGCTCATCATGCTGATTATGGACCACGCAGTAATCCGTTTTACCAAAACATCTAACATTGCCATCAGCAACCTCTTCCCTTGCTCCCCTTTCACCTTCCTGACAATGTTTTCTAATGAGAATTAAACACACCAGTCTAGCAGTGAAGTGGAAGTCCAACATCTTTTAAAACAGGCTATAAGTCAGAAAAAAATAATTTTTTAAGTAGAAAAAGATGTACTGAAGAAGTTGGCAGTTTTTCCTCAAGCTATACTCAGGAGCCCACATATGACTTACTGTTTCGGGGGGGGGGCTAAAAAATGTTATGGAAAACTGATTTGGGACCATTTTTATTTGATATTAAAATATATATGTATAAACGCTATCAATACCCTTCCATTCCCCAAACCCTGACAGCCTAAAAAAATACATTTGTAGTCAAACAACTTCTCTTGCATCTTATTTTAGATCCAACTCTTTGTAAAAGAAAGAAAGTGGACTTACCAGTTTAATATCGATATTTGTGGCACCAGCATCCAAGGAATTTTCTATCAGTTCCTTCACCACGCTGGCAACTGATGTAATCACCTGAGAACTTGAAAGGAGACGAATAGTTTCTGCTGGCAGCTGTTTCATAGTGAAATAAGATTCAGTGGAGCTGCAAAGATAGATAACAGAAAAAGAATGTAAAAGGCACATTACAAATGCCCATTTCTAAGTGTTTTACAGCAGCTTTTAAGTGTTGGTGAAACATAACATCATGGCTGAAGAGTAAAATTGTCAAAATACAGTAAGAACCAGCTTCCGCTGCAGTCCATGGGAGTTTGACTTGTGGAAGAAACAGAACACAGGTCTAGACTATAAAACATCAAGTAGATAAAGCTTCCTACGAAAAACCTTAAAAATTCTGAGGTATAGTGAACAAAACAGTATATTATCCCACATGTGTATAGTCATCTCCTCTAAATTACTACATGTGGCTGTGATCTTGCAATTACAAGAACAGACAGACCACATGTTAACCCAGAGTGCTAGTCAGTAATGTCTTCAGGTAGGATATTTACCCAGCATCGGGTCTAAATCCAGCACTGATGTAAAACAAAAAAAAAACCACAACACCCCCCACCCCAACCAAAAAAAAAAAACAAACCCAAACCAAACCACCAAACACACACCCCAAAACCAAACAAACAAAAAATTTTTTTGCTCCATTGCATGTATGATTCCCAGTATCTAAAAATTTATGGAATATGACCTGAAGGTAACCATTTTGGCATCGGGAAAGAAGTGGGGAGGAAGCACAGTGGTCCTGAGGCAAAAGTCATATTCAATGGCAATGTGATCTACTGGTAATAATTAAAAACAAACCAAATGAACTAAGTTCCCAGAAAAAACCTTTACTGATCCTTGTAGCCTGACGTAAAGAACAAAACTAGTTTTTCATGCATATGAGAAAGGAGGAAGAAAGAGCGTTGAAGACAGCTTTTTGCACCTCAAGAATGGTTCAGGCTTGGGTTGCTCCAAGAATGGGTTGCTACTGGGAATGTCCCTTCTCTCCACAGCAGCACTCTTCACAGGGTTATGTTATGTTGTGCTACTTACACTGAAAGGCAAACAATCCCAGCAGCCCTGGCTTCCCCAGCAATTAAGTCTAAGATACTTGCTGGAGAACAGAGACAGCGTGCTCAGCACCCATCCCAAGGACGGGAGCACGTGCAGCAGAATGGAGCAAACCCAGATTTCCTCCTGATGCAGCGAGGGACCACGGCCAACGCCCCAGAGCACCACTATCCGGCAGGGTACATCCAGCTGCTACAACAGCTACGGGACGCTTCTCTGCCTTGATAGCCTGCCACTCTTTAAATGTGAAAGACCAAGAAAAAACATGGTTACTTGGGGGAAAAAAATGGTACAGTGCTTTGAAGAGGAAGCAAAATTAAAACTTCTCTAAGAGCAGCTACAGAGAAGTCTTCTCTTTATCCTTGTTATTCACAATGCAAAGGGAGTTTGCCTCTCAGATATGGTAAAAAGATCTGATGCACCAGTTTTCCACCAAACTAACTGGAAGAGAAGAGCAGCACGGGAAGACACACGTTGTGTACACACTGTCAGAGAGGTGGTTTGCTCACGCACTCACACACTATACAGGACTCCCACACCCAGTGCCGGCTGCGCCTCAGGAGCACGCGCTGGGAGGGAGGGATCCATCTCTGGCACTTGCTACCTACTTACTACCTACGTCCAACCCCTCATTACTTTCAGACACACATTTCGGCCCAAGCCACATTACCATTGCAATTCCACTGACTGGCCACACTACATAAAGCTCAGTGGGAATGAACGGTATTTTCCACACTGAGCACTATGACTGATGTAACCCTTTTACCCCTCTAAACCAAGCCAGACACCCCAGCAATGGGGGCTCTCTGAACAGCGGTGATGCTGCACCCCAGCACGTAAACTGCCAACAAAAACTCCTTAAACTTCATAGCCGCAGCCTCTCTGGAGCGGCACCCAAACCCCGCCCCAACAGCCAGCTTTCTCAGGGCTCCACCACATCACAGACTCAAGAGTTCTTCAGTTTGTGAGGAAAAAATAAAATTAAATAGGCAAAAGCTGCAGATAAAACCTGCAGTCACCCCTGAATTTACCTAAAACCACACGAACGGTCCCCAGCGCCCAGTTCTGCTTTTCGCCAAG
>VWZZ01004514.1:1091787-1110092 GCA_013399095.1 Psophia crepitans
GGCTGAGTGCTCCGGGTGCTCCGTGGCCCTGCCGCGGGGCGCGCCGTGCGCCCCCTTGGAGCACGAGTGCGGTAAAACGAAGACACTGGCTCCCGACTCTTAACTTTTGTTTTGTCCTTAGGGTCTTAAAAGTCAGGTGTGGTCATTTGTAACTTTAACAGCAACACCACCCCTTCAGAACACCAAGTCACGCACTTGAAAGCCCTCCAGTAGTAATAAACGGTACAGCTCTCCAGATAAATTGTGAACGATGAGCAGCATTGCCAAAAGCCTTTTGAGATCGGTTAACCACGGCCGAGCCGTGAGGCTGAGCAGGCGCTCCGCTCACTCCGGAAAACGGCACCTTCGGAAACTGGTCCTGGGAATAGAGACAAGCTGCGATGACACTGGTGCTGCTGTCGTGGATGATGCTGGCAATGTTCTGGGAGAAGCGCTGCACTGCCAGAAGGAAGTCCATATACAGTAAGAATATACTTCTCTATGGCTTTTGCCTTAATAATGGTTTTATTGTCAATCTCACTTGTAATGTCATCCGTAAAAAAAAAGTCGTCTCCAGAACTTGGTAAGAAGTGGGTAGGTGTAAAGACCTATCTCCTGGGCCACACCGCACCCCGCCTGAGATACTGCTAAGGCTGAGGAAAGAAACGCTGTGCATTGAAAAAGCTGCCTCCAGTATTTTCCTTCAAAAAGGTGGGTTGCTTATCTAGTTTGAATTAAAGATGAAATCATTATTACTGTTAAAACCACCAAATGTCTCATTTTTTTAAAGTGAAAGTTAATCAAATACAGGCATTGGTGGCTGTATACGTGAACCGACAGGTGAGGGGTTGTGAATATTAAGTTATAGACATTGTTTTGGAACGGCATTGAGATACATTCAAGAGGTGTGTGTACCAACAAAGGGCAAGTTACATCCTTTTCTGACCTCACAGTGATAATAATGCTTTCCTTAGCGCACAGGTGCCCTCTACACCAAACAAGGTATTTGAGAAGATACTAAGGAAACAGGCAGGATACGGCAAGGTTATTGTCTGAACCTTGAGGTGTTTGAAATCTCTTTTTTATGCCATTCTATCTGTTGTGAAATACAATGTATTGTAATTCTCTGTTTTCACTAGAGCAGGTGGAATAATTCCTCTGGTGGCACAGCAACTTCACAGAGAAAACATCGAGCAAGTAGTAAAAGAGGCGCTTAGTCTCAGCGGAGTTTCTGTACATGAACTTGCAGCTATTGCAACCACAGTAAAACCAGGCCTTGGGCTGAGCCTGGAAGTGGGACTGCAGTACAGCCAGAACCTGGTGGGCAGGTCCCAGAAGCCGTTCATACCCATCCATCACATGGAGGCTCACGCGCTGACCGTCAGACTCACGCATCACGTGGAATTTCCCTTCTTAGTTCTTTTACTCTCTGGAGGCCACTGTATCTTGGCAGTAGCACAAGGGGTTGCAGATTTCCTTCTGCTTGGGCAGTCAATAGACATAGCACCGGGTGACATGCTGGATAAGGTAATATTTCCTTACGTAAGTGAATCTGGGTTGCTTTTCCTTTCTGTTGCAGTTCTACTACAGTAACAGTAGTATTGTCATCAGTCGGAGGACAGTGACACCCTGCAATATGAGCTTTGCTTAGCATTTTCTTTGGTCTGTTTTGAAATACCATAGATTTAAGACACAAGAAGCTATTAACAATCTATGCATAGCATCAGTTCTCACACATGTAAATTACTTATTTTTTTTAGCAAATAGACAACATATCCAAAAGTGGTGTGAGAAGTTTTATGGACACCCACTATACAAACAAGTTGTATGAATTTGAGATTGGTAGAAATGTTTTAAAGGATACTGTCTCATTTAAAACAATACCTATTAAAACCTTTCTGACCAGTTTTATTGCACAGTTTGAAAAGCCTGGCTTGGCTTTCAGAATCTTAAGTGTTCCGTGTCACTGAGTACAGTCTGTAATACTGGTCAGTTACAGTTCTGTTCTCAAACACAAGCGGAGCTTTTAACAGTATTTGGGTGTATTAATTAAAGTGGGGGAGTGCGTGGAGTCAGAAAGGGGATTGTTTAAAGCTGAACCCAACTTTGTTCCTGTTTATGTGGCAATGTACGGCAGTCCACGTGTGTTTCCTATAGTGTGGAAAATGGGGTAATTGATGTTTCCTGCAAAATTCATTGATCCTCACATTTGCCCAAATTGTTCGAGAATTGCATTTTTAATTACTCCAGAGAATGGAAGGGAAAAAAACAACCTAACAGCCAGTGCATGCCTTGTCCTTATTGTGCCCTGTTTGTAATTTCACGTTGGATGGGATTTTTGTGGTGTCTTGTTTTACTCCGTGGACTACAATACAGCAATGCAGTTACAGGAGGAATTTAGCGCTTTATCCAGAGCTTGTTGTTTATTATCTCCTTAGGTAGCAAGAAGACTGGCTTTAAGAAAGCACCCAGAGTGCTACGGCATGGCTGGGGGGAAGGCGATAGAGCACTTGGCTCAAACTGGAAACCGGCAACGGCACATGTTCCAACTTCCCATGCAACAATATCGTAACTGTGATTTTTCTTTTTCTGGACTTCAGAACCTTGTCAATAAAGCCATTACACAAAAAGAAAAAGAAGAAGGTATTTTTAAACAAAGTCAGGTATAAACTGTGGTTTTGGTGACCAATACTCAGGAATTTGATCATACGTTTTTATAGGTATTCAAGAAGGGGAGATCCTGTCCTGTGTTAAGGATATTGCTGCTGCTGTGCAGCACACAGTGGCTGTTCATATTATCCAGCGGACACATCGAGCCATGCTGTTCTGCTTAAAAAATAGCATATTACCATCAAAAAATGCAACTCTGGTGCGTAAACATTATTTTGTTTCCTTTTTGTGTTTGACTGTACAACATCGTTTGAAGATGTGGATGCCTTGTTGTACTTTCTGCCTTGACAGGTGAGGAAGATGTCAGTATGTATTATATTGTTAAAATACCAGGATTACAGTAATGGTCATATAAATATTTACAATAGTCTTTCATAGTTTGGTTTTAAGCTAAAAAGAGATTTTTTTGCCATTTAATCTGACCTTGCATAACAATTTAGGCAACATAATTCAACCCAGTGCTCCCCACTACTTGCCAGCCATTCTGGTTATGACATGCTTTTATTCAGGAATCTCTTTTAGCATAAGCAGCTCACTTACAATACTCTCTTCTGGTATGTTTTCATGCTCAAAGTTATGTTTCAATCTTCAAATGTGTTCTTTATTGCTGTCTTCAGAACTTCGTCTGATAACCTTTTTTTTAAATAGCATGTTGTTAAGTGTGACCCATCGGTACTTTTGAGCTAATGCCTTTGTTCTTATTGAAACTGCTGTCAGGTTGTATCGGGAGGAGTTGCAAGTAATCAGTACATCCGAAAAGGTCTACAGACTTTGGCAGATGCAAATGATTTTGCTTTTCTGTGTCCTCCTCCAAGACTCTGCACTGATAACGGTGTTATGATTGCATGGTAAGAGTTGTTTCTCTTTGTATGTGTTTCTATAATGTTAAAGCTGACATCACAGTCAAGAACTTCTGTTTATGGTGGCTGAATCACATGCACACCTTCAGATAGTTACAACATACATTTTTACGTAACTGTTTTCTTGCTTAGGAACGGCATTGAAAGGTTACGTGCAGGACTTGGTGTTTTACGCAGTGCTGATGGCATCCGCTATGAACCAAGGTAAGCGACTCAATTCCTTCTCAGTCTATTTCTTCACTTACTCGCTATGGTCAATGGAAGGGGAAGGAGGTGTAGACTAAGAAGAGCAGAAGCTGATGAGGAGTGTCTTTGCAGTGTCTGTAAGCTTTAAAAGTTACCAGTGCTTCCTTTTCAATGTAGTTGTGAAATACAAATGATCGTGTCTGGCATTTATGTTTGTTTTGGCTCAGAAACTAAAATTGTCATATGTTGTAACACTTTTATGTATTTTCTTATTACCATTGTGGTATGGGAGAACTGGAGCAAGTTCAGCTGCAACATGCTCCCCCTAACTTCTCAGTCATTGGAGACATAAATCAAAATGCTCCAAGTTAAACAGTGTATTTATAATGAGCAATCAATTTTAAAAAACCGAAATTGACATATAACTATGTAACACAGAATACTGTGTTTTTAACTGATAATACTGATTTTTCTTTAAGGACTTGTTAGGTAAGACTTGCTCTATAGGAATAAAGGAACATAAGAAATAAAATGCTAAGCTTTATTTGCTGTTGACTGTACATTCTTTAACATTATCACAGAAAGAGATACCTGTCAATCTCTCGTGTATCTTGCATTCATCAGTGAGATGTAAAACAAATTATCAACTAAAATCAGAATCTAAATAAAACAATGACCCCAAAAGATGGCTTTGAAATCACAGCTGTGTTTCCCGAGCTTGGAAAGGCTACAAATGCAAAGATATATTCAACATATGGCTTAAATGGACCGATTTAATGGTCACACAGCCTTACAGTGCAGGGAATCTGCACAAAGACTGAGACTCCCATGCTTGCTGTGAAAAAGGACTGTGAATCTGCTCATCTGTGCGATAGGGCAATAAAGTTATTTTTAACAGATGCATCATTTTATTTTTTTCTAGAGCTCCCCTGGGAATTGATATTTCAAAAAGAGTTGAAGAAGACTCCATCAAGGTGCCGAAACTAAAAAAGAAGATACAATGACTGGCATCTTTAAAAGCAACTTAGTAAAATAAATGCAACTATAAATTGTTCCATAAAAACTGTTTCAAAGCTGTTAAAAGTTAGTGACAGCACTTGGTTTACAAGTGTTGAAAATCACCTGTCAGAGAAATAAATGCTGTGTGGTTATGATTCTAGGTACTGTTAAGAGTTCTAGGTATGAAAACAATTTAAAAAAATTTAAAATGCACTTTCCGATAAACTTACAGAAATGAAAATATCTCCACTGTTTATAATTTATATAAACCTGATTATATATACACTATCTTATCATTTAACAGCATAATATAATTCATGAAAGCTGTATAATTTATACTGCATGTTAAAAAAAATTCATACCTTCCATGACTGAAAAGTTACAGAAAGCAAGCATGAGAGAACAGATTTTCAAGACGCCATCATCAAAAGTGCATTACACAAAATAAATGGTTGCACAATATTTAGCCAGCAACCCTGTATTTTGCCAGCAACTGTACTACATGTAGAGAACTTTAAGTAGTATTTGATAGTGACTGTTTTTTAATCTGTTAAAAAAAAAATCAAACTGAAATTGAAATGCATTTTCTTTTTATTCCTCTTATAACATATTCAGCAATTTCAGTTACGTAAATGCCAATCTGAAATCATAAAGGACGTCCATTATTTTAAAGGCTATGCTGTAGTATCGGTATTACTCTGTGTGCACGTTCCTTACCTCTTACTGCCAAATTCCATGATTGGAACGGGGTAATGTTCTCTGCCTGGCACATCCGTGTCAAACAACTGAGCCTTATAGCCTGATGCACGACAGACAGCCTACAAGAAAAGTTACTGATCAGCTGTAAGGACTGTTTGCAGCAATATCTGACTGCTTATATCAATAAAATGACCGACAGAATTGCAGCTTCACAAGCCTTACCGACGGTTGGCAAATCATGGAAGCTGAAGTACAACTTTTATTTCGTTTCATGTTTACAAATTCTTTGCCTCTTTATACAGATCATTTGCACGTGTCACAGCAAATTAAACCTGTATCTAATGAGAAGCATCCCTCGGGTGATAGTTTATACCTTCTCAGGTCAATTTGTTTTGATCATTTTTCATACTGCTATTGTGCCATCCAGAACTGCCACCTAAAGCCTATGCTTTTTTTAGTGCAGTGCTGTCCTTATGACTAAGGTATCTTGTGCCAGCTTGTACAGTCCAGTATGAGCAGCAAATACTCTTATAGCCTACTCATTTGAGAAGCACTGAACTCTCTATTAGCCTGGTCTGTAAGAACTACTTAGATGACCAAACAGCATAGTCTACAACAAACCTAGTAACTCCTGGGGCAAGCATGGTTTTTCCTTCTCTCTGATGCTAATTTTAACCAAGCACAATATTCTCTCGTACTTTATTAGCTGTAAAGACATGCGCATGCATGCATTACAAGACAGCAAACTAGAATCATGATCTTTAATGAAATATCCTTCACTGATGGAATACCAGCGTCAAGCTCGGTTCCCTCATGAACTTAAAAATACTCATTCTGTGCATATTGGAAGTGTTGACATTTGAAAATTGGTTAAAAAGACACTCAGAAACACCTAAAACCAACAACAAATAACCCCCCCCAAAAACAAACAAAACCAAAAACCCCACCACGAACCAGTGGTAATTCTATTTCAATTTGAACTCCACAAGACATTAAAAGAAAAAAAGTGGTGGGTTTTTTTCTTTTTTAAAAGTAGCAATGACAACAGCGTCAAACACTAGTTACTTTAGTATTTAACATGCAAGATATAAATATATTATCATTTAAACACATAAAAAATCTACAAGATGTATCTAAAATATACAAATATATCAATGTCAAATTTTAATTTAAAAAATTAGTAAATTTATAGTTCTCTTACTAGAATACAGCTGAAGACATTTACTTAAATTTGGGACTTCCACCTTTATAAACCCCAGTAAAAATGGAATCAGAGTTCATTAACTTGAGGTCCTCTACATTCCTGCAGATACTGTTTCTTCAGAAGCTTTTGCTGCAGAGCTAACCTCTGCTGCAGTCCAGTATGTTATTGTATCCTAATGGGCCTCTGCTGCTCTTATCACATTGACGAACCTATTTACCACACCAAACCTAAATATATAGTTCAACTTGTGTAGTGCCAAGTGTCAATTTAAATAGCACATTATCAGCATATTACATAAAACACACTGGTTTACTTCTGTACTGTCTGGATTTTAAACTGGATCTTCATTCATATTTTCATTACAGGTTCCCTCAAAATCATGTTAGTGAAAACTATCAACTAGACTGCAAATCAGGAATGAGTACAAAACTCTCTAAGGTCAAACAAAACCTTTTAGAACACTATCGTAACCTGCCATAAAAATATATTTGTACCACTTAAATGTAACCATTATTCTTCAGTTTTAAAAATGTATTTGTCAGATCCACTTTGCTGTTGCATATATAACCTGACAGTATTTTTATTAATACACTAAGAATTATTAGTTATATGTTAGTTAGAAGATTCTCTTGTCTCTAACACCACATTACATACTATATAGCAAGGCAACGAAGTGTAAATCTTAATTAAACAGATATAGCAAATAATATAAATAAAACTATGTAAAATGTTAGGGAAAACATATATGCGCGTGTATTTAGAGATGTATTTTGAGAAATTCAGAAGCCTGGAGCTCTTGTTATTCTTAGAGAGTGCTTCAGAGTACGGAGGATTTTTGAAAATCTGACCAATCACTTAAATACCACAGTGGAAGCTGAGCTCTTTTGGGAATGTGTCACTTTACATTATTTCGTATCAGCTTATAATTTTTCATGAGATCCAATGATCTGTATTTTTTCGGGTAATAATCCCAGCTTGTTGGAATGTCATGTATAAATTACATGCAATATTAGGTATTTTTTAATAGGAATGTTTTTGTACTCACATCCTGAACAAACACTGAAATAATATTTCCATCTGTTTGGGTTTTCCCATTGGTATGAAGTTCATTTCAGACCACCAGAGCTCAAAGACCCCAACACATTTCTCTTTGGGTATATATGCCCCAAACTTCTGTCATGTAACACTGATCAAAATTTGTCCACTTTTTGTATCAATGTTAGCTGGAGGAAGTTGACAAGAAGTGCTGTGGTGATAATTTGCATCTGAACTGATGGAAGGTTTAAACAGCGAATTTCAACAGCCAATTCTCTCAAAGTCTGATGGACTTCTTAATAATACAAGGGCGTATCTGAATCCATCAGTGCCAGCAAAGTTGCTGTCTGGATACATAAATTTTTTCGCTGGCCCAGCAGTCCACAGGGCAACTCTCCTGAGCACTATGTCATCTCCCAAAGCCAGCCAACTAGAGGATGTGGTAGTAAGTAATTCTGGCTACTTACTTTTGTCAGACTTTGGAAACAAGGCACTAGTGTTTACTGTGCTACTAAGTTTGGGAAGCAGGTTGCCTCATCAGCTTATTCAGCTCTAGGAATGCTTTTATCAGACCTGAGCATTCTTGAAGTATATTCTTCAGTTTCTAAAATACGATACTTAGAGAGGCTAACAAAAAAAGAGAGACAGTACTACTTAACCAAGAACTATACTAGTATTTGCAAGAAAACAATAAAGCTCTTAAGGACAAGATTAAGAGAGAGTAACATTCCTGTAGGTCGTTCTAAAATATTTTATAATGTGATTTTAAGTAAGAACCAAACATTTGGTCAAGAAACTCTATAAATAACTGTACCATAAATAATAATAAATTAGTATCTTATGAATAACTGGACAAATGGAAAAGTTTGCCAGCACAAATTTGTATTGTTTCTTTCTACTACCTAAAACTACTTAGAAGCCTCTCAAAATTATTTCTCATGTTTCTCTAAGTATCAGAGGCCTCTCAGGTTCAATAAGAAACTATTTGCCTAGGTATAAAAAGCGTAACTTTTTTTTTCTTAGTGATCTAGGTGACACATAACTTCTATCAACGCTGTAATGCTACTGCAGAGATAACAAATAATGAATAGTCGCATTTCATCAGCCTAATGTTCTTTTTGGTCCAATCTCCACTTGCTCTAGAGCATGATGCAAGAACTTCTGCAAACATCCTAGGGTAAGGTACTACAGAATTTTCCGCAGAGCGCCAGTAAGAAATGTGCCAGTGCTTTGAAGCCGTCTGAAACTTAAGTTTTTGTAATAAATACTTCTTTACAGACTTGACAAATTATTTTGAAAACCTACTTACATCCTTTTAGGTACTTTGTAGGAATAGCTGGGTTATGCTTTGTATGAAAATTGATTACTTTTTTTTTCGTATGATTTTTCCTTCCTTCCAGAGGGAGCCCCAGGCTGGAGACTACCAACACCACCAGCCCTGCAGAACTGGCCAAAGACTGGGAGGCTGCACCCCCCCAAGGATGGGATGGCCCCAAAGCACCAAGAGTGTGTGCGGGGTGTCTGTTTCTCAAGTAAAGAAAGGACAAGGAGAGCAGATCTCCAAGAAGTGACAAGGCCCAAGATCCTCAGCTATTTTTAGCTCTGGTAACCCAGGCCAGCTCCTCACTGTGCTCTCATAAACCTCATAGCCTCAAACTCTCCTAAAGCACAGCTGCAAGGCCAGCCTTGTTCTACAACAAAGGAAAATCTGCTGCACTGAACTCAATACATGTGATTTATCGGGCAGATTCAATACCCTTTTTGCGACACTGGCATCTGTTAGGAAGGGTGGGAAAGCCAATCTCTGCCTATCCTCTCTTCCTCAGAGCCCACTATTCCCTTCCCCACCAAGGACACATTCATAGTGAGTCTCTAGTACAAGTACACATCTACGTGTATTACTTTGAGGATCAAGAATAATGTCCAAGTGTGTAAAAAAACAGACCGAACATACTAAGAAAACTCCAAAGATTTACTGAATTTTCATATAGGATAAATGCAGCATCTCAAGATGTACCTTTACAATTAATCTACTGAAAATAACTTCAGTCTGCTGCATGTGTTGGATCCTTTTTCACTGTTGCTTTCTAGTTTTGCAATCCGAGACCCAAACTGTACAGCCCTTTTTGGCAAGATGGTTGAGGCTGTAAGGCCCAATTCCGTGGCTGCAAGGCGCAGAATCAATTTCTCACCAACTCCTCGAGGTAAAGTCAAGTCAGCTTTTTCTAAGATGGGCAGAGAATTGAGGAATGAAACAACATCTTCGTCAAGAAAAGGAAACCTAAAGGAAAGATATGCATGGGGAGAGACTTTAAAAACTTCACATAAATAGTCTTGGTTTTTCCCTTTACCACATGCAAAGACTTCAGAGTCTGTACCAATTCCTAACTCTAGATGTAACTTCAATGTTAGTGTCACAGTGCAGAAGCAAGTCGCCAAAGCAGTTACACTGTTTTGGAGAACGAAAATGTTAATATAAGATGTTTAAACTCAGAAGCCTGGAAGTTCTCAAAATTCAGGCAAAGAAAAGAGTAAGAACAAACATCAGAAATGTTTGGTTTATAAAAAAAAAGCTATGAATAAAATCAGAAAATACATGTTATCAAATTTTAAAAAACATGCTTCTCAAGATAACTTCTAAGTATTTAAAAATACTGTGTGAAGCTACGCTGTATCTTTGAAACAAAAATATTTACACAACAAATTCTGACAACATTCTGAATTCCAGGCATTCACATCTAACCACAAGCATGATTAACAGCACTGCCCATCCACCACTGCAACTGTCTTGCTGCTAAACTGAAAATGTGCAACTAAAATTTAGAAAAACCCTGGAACAGAGATCACAGGAAAACACCTTTCATGCACCTAAGTGGTCTCTACTACTGGACAACACCTAAGGAATTTTTTGCAAGTTGGTGGTAGCATGGAGGAAATAAATACAAAGAAAACGATTATTCAACTATGCTGATTTAACAGCCAGGAAATGCAGCGGATATTGACCATGCTTTTATTGCATGGACAGGAATATGTGGCTTCTATGTAATGTCATTCTGCAAAGTCATTCCCAAATGACCACATCAAAACATTTCGAAGTTGTGTGGAGGACTGCATCACTTAAAATGATAAAACCAAATTGATGTCACCTATTTCAACATCTGTTGCTGCTTCTTAAAACTTCCAGATGGAAATGCAATGTTCAGGTTGCTAAATTTTAAGTAACTCTTCCATAGTACTACAGACCACTTTTAAAAAACCCAAACACATCCCACAACACAGTACACATTAATGAAACTGCAACAGAACTTGGAGACAATAAAATGCATAGAAGTTTCAATTAATGTTTCTTTTGGAGTGTTAAAAGCAGAATCTAACTGGCAAAACCAGTTTTGCTTCATGTTGAAACAATACCTGGCTTCTTTTCCGTGATCACCAATAATCCTATCATCTCTACCAAGATTTCTAGAAGAAATGCGATCTAACTCCATTTCAAGCTCTTTATTCAGACCCTCTAAGCCATATTTTTTGAAGCAAACACGATGTCGAGAATACCCAGCAAGCTGTTCATCTGCTCCAATTCCTGTAAGCACAACCTAAGAAAACAAAATAAATCTTTCTTAATATCTATGCAAGCTAACAACATGTAACAGATCTTAAATGTCTAAGGACATCTTAAGGACAGCAACTTTAATACACATCTTCTAAATATATTACCTACCATGATAGGATGTGCCTTACACATCCGCAAAGCCTGAAATGGTTCCCAGTAAGGTCAGGGAAACTTGAAGTAGGTTCATAATTAGACCTCAAAGTACACATAAATATTTCTACCAATGCGAGGAAAACCCACCAAAATAATGTTCTGTGCATCACAAAGACACCAGTATCGTTGAACATCTTTGTTAGTTTCTATTGCAATAAACAGCATTTAAGCACCAGCCTTTATCTATAAAATTGTTGCTGCACATTATGCAGTATGTCACAGATTCTAAATAGTCATCAGCATGCACACCTAGATTATTATTAATTTACCAGCTACTGGGTTAATAACATATGCATTACACAAAATAAATGTGTCGTATTGTTCTTGTGTACTCAGTGATAAGCACATAAAATGTTATCAAGAAGAAAATGCCATGACATCTGGTCCGTTACTGTGCCTTCAACAGCAATACACTATAAAAGTGAAAGTCTTCACGTAATCAGCCAAGTGTGTTTCACTAATCTCAGACTAGCTAGTGGTCAACTACTTTTTGAGCTGTGCGCAGTAGTAACTGGTGGGAGAATGACAATTTTGCTTTATGTTTCATTAGCTCATGACCCATTTCAACATATTCTGGACCTAAGACCTATGTTTTGCAAATCTTCGATGCACATCCTTAAGTAGATCAATCAACTAAATCAACTGTGTTCTACAGCAGTAGTTTTTAAGCAAACTATTACATTCTTTTGAGGGGAGGGGCAGGGCGGCTTGCTGTTGGTTTTTGTTTGTTTGTTTTTAAGACCTAACAATTAGTACAAAAGTAACAAAAGCCTCAAAAAACAAAGGCAGTAGTGGCCTGCAAACTCCTGAAATTAAACAGCTTATTCTTCTCTACACTAAGCATCAGGAAATTGGGAAGTGAGAAATAACAATCAAATTCTCAAGAAAATAATCTAGTTACTAAAAAGATTTTACTTAATACTACATACATGAAAGTAAGTCACAAAAAGGACATAATTCCTTTTTGTAGTTCTGCCATTCAATCAGACTCTAATTACAAAAAATTCCAAGTAGTCATCTTTTCTGCTATTATTATATGCTATTTTGCCACATAAATAGCATGCCTAAATAAGAAGCTAGTAATTTTACAAGAGCTGAGAACCTGGCACAAAACAATGATTACTTAATGCTTCATTAATGTTCATCTCTAAATCTGTTAACCTATTCAGTTTGGATTGAATAGCAGTTATCCACTACTGGAGTTGAAACACTGAAAATTATGTTTTTTTTAACTAGTCACACTGTTGCTTATTCAAGCTTACTCAAAAGCCATACACATTACATGACAAAAGAACTGACTGCAGTTTTTAACTCCAGAATTACACAAAGATTATCAGTACAGAACTATTCTATACTCTGCCACTGAATTTCAGAAGCCTTATGAATATTCAGGACGCCTCCTGATTTCTGAAACAACATTACTGTTTTTACATTCACAGGTCAAGCATAAGGCAGAAAACAATCAGTACCTTTGCAGGACTTTTATATGGTTTCAGTTCTCCTTGGTTACTAATAAAACCCTCTCCTCTGGAAGCAAACCAAACTGCACAGCCAATGCTGTCATCCAAGACTGTATCCAGTGGATAAATTAAGTGATTAATGCATTCTTGTCTCATTTTTTTCAGTTCCTCTAGTACAACATCAATTTCCACAAAGTTCCAGGTTCTTGATGGGTTAATGGCTTCTAACTCTTTCAGTCCTGCCCTACCAGTGATTCTGTCTGGAACATCAAAGCAAGATAAATGAGTACCAGTATTAGTATCAAGATCTTTACAACTTTCTGGAGGACAAGGCAAATCAAGCTGTACTTGCTGGTTGGTATGTTTTTTAGTGGTATCCTTTTGCGTTGCTTGTTCTTTTCCCATGAAAGCTACATTCAGAAGATCAATTGGTTCCTCCAAAGGCACATGCTTATCAGCAAGGGCTGCGATAACGATAGAATCAACGCCACCAGAAAAGAGCACCGCAATGTATGCTTTCCTATTAGACATGCTTGGAATTTCTCTTGTTTTCTGATCTTCATCTCTGAAGAGAGCTAAAACACGTCTCTTCACAGCTTCGTTTAAAACATCAATAAACTGATGGACTAATTTTTTCTTGTGTTCCTCTGCAAGAAATCTTTGAAGCATTTCTGTGGAAACCCTATGGATAATGTTGCTAATAGTAGTGCCTGGACATTGACCAGAAGTTTCAGAAACTGTTTTATTTAAGGGGATAACTGGTGCTCTGAGACACAGTTCTGATTCATTCATGACAAGAGGTATGTGGTCTGGTAAGTCTTTTGAAACTTGGTCCAGAACATTAACGAATATTTTTTCTGCTGCTTTCTCTGTGCAGCTGTACTTCCATGGAAACAACATTAAAGACAAAGACTTAGTTGTTGCACAAGCTTTAAGATCAATTTTGAAAATTCCACATGCTGGGACTTCTTGCCACTGGGTACCTGATTCAGAATAAACACTTACAGATGTGAGACAGAAAGCACTCTCAAGCTCATCACTGAATTGCCAAAGCAAACTACGACGGCCAAAATAATCTCTACCAAACCATAAACTGTGTCTAGATGCTTGATAATAAATAAAAGACCATGGACCCTGAAGGGATGAGAAGAGTGATAAAATGTCCGCTTCACTATTGCATAGTGCAAGGCGATGAAACATTACTTCAGTGTCATTCTCTAGATCTCCTACATGAACTCCATTGAAAATTTCTCCATTCCAAAGAAAAACATTGTTACTGGCATCTTCCAGAGGCTGAGGAGTCACCAGTCCCCTCAAGTGAAGTACATGGCCAGAAAACAGACATTCGTAAGAGAGATCAGATGCAGTTTTTATCAACTGTTGGCTACTATCTGGTCCTCTTCTTCTAAGACGGCAGAGTATGTCTTCGTTAATGAAATCACAAATAGCACGCTGGCTACACAAGGTAACAACGCAACAAATACCACACATTGTGACTTTGAATTCAGATGGACTACTTCTTGATTTTAGTCTTTTCTGAATTTTCCATCTCCTGATGTGCCTTCTTTAATTCATCTAATGTATCTGTGTAAGAGAAAGATACACAAATAATTTCATAAACTGATAAGTTTATGAGTAGACAAGTTTAAGACTATATCCAAGAAACTAGTAACTCCAGCCACTTGTTCAATTAAAGAGATAAAAGTGAAACACTAAGTTACAGAAGTGCTACAGTATTGATGTAACACAAATATTGCTCACTGTAGCTTATTCCTCTTCAATTATACAACGATTACGGGGTTTTTTCTCCCCAAAAAAGCCACACTACAAGTATAAGAATGAGGGGAATGAACAACTATTGCCTATACAATCAATACGATTTACACATTTGTAATAATAAAAGTGAACAGTCAGTTAAAACATCAACACTATTAACTCAAATCAAAGAAAATTAAAGTAGCAATTGTTCATTCCAGAAAAAAATATTTATATTTCTAAATGCATACAATTCTAACGTTTGTTCAATTGTCAACTCTCTTTATCGCCCATTCTATTTTCATAATCCCATAGATCCATTCTTTCAACTATCTAAGGATTTCTATCTTAGCCTCCAGTTTAACATGTCATTACTTTCTTCCTACTCATCCCACACAACTTTTAAACTCTTTTTAAACTCTTTTATTAAGAGACAAAGCGCTATACAGCTTCTCAAAGAGTACCAAGAATAGCAACTCCTTTGTGGGGCAGACATTCTTGCTCTTCTTACACCTTCATCACTTGATTTTTTATAACATCCATATAGTTTGGGCTGGGCCCAAAGAGTTGTGGGGAATAGGCATTAAATCAGCTGGTCACACGTGGTGTTCCCCAGGGCTCAGTACTGGGGCCAGTTCCTTAGTATTTTTATCAACAATCTGGATGATGGGATCGAGTGCACCCTCAATCAGTTTGCAGACAACACCAAATTGTGTGGGAGCGTTGATCTGCTTGAGGGTAGGAAGGCTCTGCAGAGGGATCTGGACAGGCTAGATCCATGGGTGGAGGCCAACTGTATGAGTGCCAAGTGCCAGGTCCTGAACTTAAGTCACAACAACCTCAGGCAACGCTACAGGCTTGGGGAAGAGAGGCTGGAAACCTGCCTGGCAGAAAAGAACCTGGAGGTATTGGTCAACAGCTGGCTGAGTACGAGCCTGCAGCATGCTCAGATGGCCAAGAGCATCCTGGCTTGTATCAGAAGTAGTGTGGCCAGAAGGACTGGGGAAATGATCATCCTCTGTACTCAGCCCTGGTGAGGCGGCTCCTCGAGTACTGTGTTAAGTTTTGAGCCCCTCACTACAAGAAAGACATTGAGGTGCTGGAGCATGTCCAGAGAAGGGCAACGAAGCTGGTGAAGGGTCCAGAGCACAGGTCTTACGAGGAGTGGCTGACAGAACTGGGGGTGTTTCGGCTGGAGAAAAGGAGGCTGAGGGGAGACCTTATCGCTCTCTACAACTACCTGAAAGGAGGTTGTAGCCAGGTGGGGTTGTCTGTTCTCCCAAGTAACAAGCAATAGGACAAGAGGAAATGGCCTCAAGTTGCACCAGGGGAGGTTTAGATTGGACATTAGGAAAAATTTCTTCACCGAAAGGGTTGTCAAGCACCAGAACAGGCTGCCTGGGGAAGTGGTTGAGTTCTCATCCCTGGAGGTATTTAAAAGACGTGTACATGTGGTGCTTAGGGATACGGTTTAGTGGTGGACGTGGCAGTGCTGGGTTAACGGTTGAACTTGATGATCTTAAAGGTCATTTCCTACCTAAACATTTCGATCAAGTGGAAACACTTTCACATTTATCCAACCCAGAAAAACAAGCACGTATCTGAAGTCTACCTTTCATTTGATACACAGTTGGCAGTTTTTCATTTTAATATACCTTTGAAATCATTAACAGCTACAGCTTTTAAATAGTTAACTATATGACTAACTTTTACACTGCAAACTTACTTTTGCATTGAGACAGTGTTTCTGTTCGATCTACAAGGAAGAATATGTTGCTATTGGGTTGCTGCCTGTAAACCTTCTGTAAAACAAAAGCAATGCTGCGTTAAGTCAAAGCAACAAACTCTGGCAACCATACTGCAGCAGAAGCTGATGCAGGTTCACTGAGATACCCTTTTCACTTTTACGCCAGAAGGATAAGTTCTGCCCTGACAACACCAATATTCTGATGTTGTACCATCAAATATATTTCATGATCAATCCATGACTATTCTGCATTTCTCTTTTCCTTGTACATGAAGGATCACATTCTATTTTAAAACACATACACATGAAAAGTAAGACTACTTCATGCAGGCTCCTGATCAACTCAAACTTTTTAATGAAATAACCCGGATAAAACATAAAAAGGCAAATCCCTCCCAACAACATACCGTGTTACACTGCACAAGTGTACAGAATCAAATTATTTGCAGGACAAACTATTCTAAGAGCAGCAGACCACATCTGTACTAAAACCTGTATTAAAACAAGTGAAAGAGAGCATGCTCCAATTTTTTCCCCCCTTCTTGTCTTTATGCTTCTCTCTGATGCTAAAATGAAACAGTCAAAAGCACATTTGTAAATACTTACCCGGTTCTTCTTCAGATTAGAGAGCTCATCAACTACAACCTTCTGTTCTTTAATCTGAAAGGCAAAAGATGCACTTCAATGTTGGTGGTGAATATGCTTACTGATATTTTCAGACAGCCACATGCATATATAGTTGCTATTCTCTGAATGGACCATTGAAGACAAAGTGGAAGTAGATATAAAATGAAATACTAAATATCCACTCTAGAAATGGGTGACGCATGGATTGATATTTCGACCATCCTTGAAAGCAATCACTACTGGGAAACCAGAGTACCTCTAGCTATTTATAATCAGAGATCACATTTTTTTCCCCCAGATGAAAACATGCAAACAACTAATAAAACATCAAGTAACTTTAGAAAACAAAATTTAGCATAATACCTACAGTACACTTTATAATCACAGGTATTCTCCAGATTCAAAATTAAATCCATAAAACCCCCAAACCCTAAAACTATATTAAGAGCTGTGGAAGCCTTTCTACTGCTCTGGAGTTTTGCACGAAGTTTCTTAGTGGGATTTACCACTCTGTTCAACTGCACTGGCAGAAGTGACAGATATTCCTGTTTTCTTTTACAATGACAGCTGTCAATGCCAAACAGCGATCGAGAGGACCACCATAAAAGCCAACAAATAGGACAAAATCTAGTCAGGAGGCACTTAATCCTTTTTGGTAGAAACAAACAATATGGTTTTATTTGTTCTTCCTTCATGTCTCCTGGAATTGGTGCAACGGTAGAAAGCTGCAACAGAGGTCAGTTAGCCAAACTGAATGTGGCATACAGAAAAGACAGCTTTTCCAGCAGCTGCATCGATATCTTATATTTACAATTCCCAGAGGCGAAAGAGCAGTCTCATCTTTTGCTACGGACTATACAGCCACTGAAGCATAACAGAAACTGCAACCTGCAGTACTGTTATGTTCTAGCTTTACAGCTTCCCATGCAACGGGAAACACCAGTGACTTTATATAATATGGTCACATGGAAAGGAAGTAATAGTTTTGAGGGAAAGCAGTTCCACAGGCTTGACTGATTTCATACCATACAACGCTACCGGCCCCAGGGAAAGCAGAGCGGGTTTACGAACACCTGCCTCTGTGACTAAAATCCCTCGGCACTTTCTGAACAAATACAGCCGAAGTAGATACTACAGAGAGAAAACCTCACTGCGACTCACTCAAGCCCAGCCTGGAGCAGTAAGGACCGGGAAAACAATCTGACACGAGAGCCAGCGGACACGGACAAGGCCTCGCCACACGACAGCCGCTCTGCTCCCAGCCCCACCACGAGAACCCAGCGCCGCAGCAGCACCAGCCCAGCCCCGGCAGCACGGCCCT
>VWZZ01004514.1:1110586-1140111 GCA_013399095.1 Psophia crepitans
GCCCCCTGTCCGCAAGGGCGTTGGCAAGGCCAAGGTGAAAAGTCTGCTTGGAACGGGGGCGGGAAGCCGGGCCTGGTGCGCGGGGAGGGGGGAACAGGAGGGAGGCGCTTTGCCTTGGTGCGGCTTGGTGTGGTGGTGGCCTTGGGCTGGAGCCGAGCAGTTTGCTTAAAGGTGCTTCAGAGCAAGCTGCCTAAAGAGGAGGTATGAAAGGTGTTGTAATAACGGGGTATAATAAAGGTATTCCAGAGGAGATGTGAGTTACATAACATCTACAAGCATTAAAGTTATATTTTCTCCTTTTTGGTGGGATGGTCTTAATATTTCTTTGTCTCTTCTGCTGTAGATATATAGCAGTAATGGCACCTGTCCCCCCATCTTTCTGTCAGAAGTAGCTTAAGTGGCAGGAAGGTGATAGCACAGGAACAAATAATATTATCCTAATTTGCTGTGATAAATAAATTTAGGCTGACCAATGGTGTAAGTAGCCAATTGCTGTGACAAGAAGGCTTTAAAAATGTCTTCCAGTGGCACCAATAAAGAACAAAAAATCAAGATAGTTGGATTTATTTATAAAAGCAATGATATGTTCTGATCACTGTGTTAATTGGTGAATGAACTGTCCATCAGGAAATTTGAAGTCTGCTGATTTTTTTCATGGAAAATAGATCGTTTATTTATTAATGAGTATTAGTGGATATCAGTGGGTAGTTTGGGTAAACTTTGTTAAGGTGGTTGATGCAGGACTATTACAGTTATTTTTTGGTCTTATGTTATCCCCTTTCCCTCTTTTTAAATGTTGTTGCGTAATTACTCTGAAGACTCAAGAGCTTATTTCGGATAGAAATTTGTAAAATCCTACTAGTCCTTATGCTACTGACTGCACTGCAAATACTGTGCAAATCTCTATGAATTATTTGAAATACTTGCGACTTTAGTAAGTGAGATAGGAGTGTTGACTTTTCTGTTTGCGATTTGTGGTGCACATAGTCAGGCATGTTGTGTATTTTGATGATACTTAGAGCTTGTGAGCAAGATTATACCTTGTTTTGGTGCTGTCCATGAGTTTGGTTGGAATGTCTGTGATGTGGATTGGAATTTTTGTAGTGGTATAGGGAGAATGAGGATTTTGGCTTCTATGGAAGCATGAAAAAAGGCAGTTTGGCTACTTGGAAATGTTATGTTTATATGCACTTGCAACCCAGAAAGCCACCTGTATCCTGGGCTACATCGAAAAAAGTGTGGCTAGCAGGGTGAGGGAGGGGATTCTTCCCCCTCTACTTCACTCTTGTGAGACCCCACCTGAACTATTCTGTCCAGCTCTGGGGTCCCCAGTAGAGGAAAGACATGGAGCTGCTGGAGTGAGTCTGGAGGAGGCCATGAAGATGATCAGAGTGCTGGAGGACCTCTGCTGCGGAGACAGGCTGAGGGAGTTGGGCTTGTTCAGCCTAGAGAAGAGAAGGCTGGGGAGAGCTTATAGCAGCCTTCTAGTACCTAAAGGGGGCATACAGGAAAGCTGGAGAGGAGCTGTTTACAAGGTGATAGGACAAGGAGTAATGGCTTAAACTAAAAGAAGGCAAATTTAGATCACATGTTAGGAAGAAATTCTTCCCTGTGAGGGTGGTGAGGCACTGGAACAGGCTGCCCAGAGAAGTTGTGGCTGCCCCTGGATCCCTGGGAGGATTCGAGGCCAGGGTGGGTGGTGCTCTGGGCATGCTGGGGTAGTGGAGAGTGTCCCTGCCCACGGCAGGGGGGTTAGAACTAAGATAGGCTTTGAGATCCCTTCCAACCCAAACCATTCTATGTTTCTTACTTGCCCTCGACGGAAAGAGAAACTGAGGTTACAGATTCATAAATGGCCAGTCTTGCTCTTCCTTCCACCTTCAATCAGATACTTCTGCCTGTGCCCTTGTATCAGCATGCCCACTTGCGGGATTGTGTGGTGAGACAGGTTAGGTAGCTGACTTGGCGCGCTCTGCAGTGTACCAGTGCTTCTGTGATTCTGGCAGTCCCAAAGCAGATTAACTTGAGCCTCTGGAGAGCTGTTGTCTATGGGTTGGAGAGGTTCTGGGACTTTTCTTTCAAGTTCTAGAAGAAATACACATACCAGGGTCAGATACAACAGTTTTGATGCCATTGCTCAGAGTGCTTGGTATTTTGTCACTCTTTTTCTGTGGAGTAATTTGTTTAATCTAAGTACCTCCCAACCCTCTGCTGCCCGAGTATTTTATTTGCTGTTGATATGTTACAAAGGTTCATGATCAAGTAACCCAGTAGTCAAAGTGTAATTCCTATACTGCTGATCCCTTTCATGTTCAGTAATAAATACAGTTAATGTTTAGTAATCAAAAATTCATCACTTGGTTCTTTCGTCAGTTGATTCATAAGAGTGATGATAATGGTCTTGAGACGTAATAGTGAATGTGGAATGTTTTCAACTTCTGGTCTTACCACAAATTGCTGATTCTTCTACTGATAGAGAGTGTACTTTTGTTAAGTCCTTTATAAAATGAATGGATTCCTGCAACATGATTACTCCTGAATTTACCCACTATAAGAACAGCTGTGTTTAAAACTCATCAAAGGAAAAGCTCAGCACCTTTTCTCTCCCCATGCAGAGCTGTGACATCTTAATTCAACCTTATCTCAGGGCTGCTGTAGTTCTGTTGTTTGCTATGTGCTTGCAGTGCTCTTTATGAGAGGTGGTGAGGTGACTGGGCAGCTGATTTGACTGACAACTAAGTGAGCAATGTAGTTCAATGATACCTCTAGTCACTCTGCTGCTTCTTGTGCCAGCACAGGTACTCTGAGCTATTTCTGGCATAAAACTAATTTTGCACAGCTAATAATGACTGACACAATGTTAATAAAGCATCAAGCAATATTTCAGAGTCTTTTAAAGTCCTCACATTTTCAACATCTGGGATCTTTAAAAATACACCGAATAACACAAGTTACCCAAAAAGCAATGTGAACAGCTACAAAACAGGCAGTTGTTAGTGATGCCAGAAAATACTTGAAGTTGCCATCACGTGTTAGCGAACACATGACTAAAACATTATCCTCAAATAACCAAGCTCAAGCTCTGACAGACTATTGTTAAAAGCATGCTGAAAATGTTAGGCCATCCTTCTGAAAATTGCTCTCAGTCTTGGAAGGCCTCTTTTCAAGATGTTGGCAGTACATTTGTGTTGGATGCGAGATATCTAGGGTAGCATTGGTAATGCCTTTGGGACTTGGCAGTGCCCAGTGCCCATGCTTTGCTATGAGCTAGAAATCTGCATGTACTCAGTAAGCTGAGGCTTGGTAACATGTTAAGCCGTAATTGTGTGTTCAAACTTGAGTCATTTGTTAGGTTCAGCTGTAAGTGACTGAAATATGAGGAAACTTGTCATGTTTTAGAAGAACCTCTCTTGAAGGTCCTTGTAAGCGAACACCACCAGGATGATTGTAGCTCTAATGTTGGCCACAAGAGAGCAAGCTGAAACTGTGCTGGCTGTTAGGTGAATCCAGAGATAGTCTAAGAAAGAATGGAGCCTGGGATATAAGATGGGTCAGTGAGGTCTCTAGAAGGGAGTGAGCATGATCAGAGGGTACTTGCAGTTAGGTTTTTTGTCTTTTTTTGGAATAGTTTAAATTCTGATCCTGGGTTGTTTTGTATTCAGATGTTGTAACTTCAAAATCTGTAAGAGTAAATTCTGTGATGTAACATTGATCTCTACATTAACCTCTTGGTTGAACCTTAATTTTAATAACTTACTCATACCAGTCTAGGAAAATTCAAATTGCTGAAATTGATTGAGTTTGCTCTATGGTAATCCTTCTGCTAATTTAATTGAGATATTAGGATTTGAAGGGTGTTAGGTGAGTTTACACAACCAGGGATCTGGATCTATGTACTGGAATCGATGTAAAATTGTGGTTTCTTTCCTTAGGTTAAGTATCTAGATTATCAATTGCACAAGAAACCTTGCAAACCCTCTAATCATTCTGCTTTAAAAGTCCTATTACTGCAAACAAAACAAGAAGTCTGAGCACTTTTATGAGCTTGAGGTACAGTCCGTTTTTTCAGTATTTACTTCTAATACACTGTTAAAGCAATCTGAAAACCCCTTTGCATGAAACTTCTGCACAGGTCAGATGCATAAAATTCTTCATTTTCTAATTAAAAGCAGAATTTCATCACTTTTACATGGAAGATTTTAAGACTGATGTGAAAATAGCTGAGAACTTGTGTAGCATTAGTCTGTCATTAGTTTTTACGATCTGATTGCATTCCTTAAAGCTTCTAAAAGTGCTGGACCAAGCAGCTTTTTTTGTAAAATAGTCCTAGCATAGGCTTTCATCTGATGATTTAAATAAAAGAGGGTTTAAAAGACTTTTCCAAGTCTACTCTGTGTTCTTCAGTGTAAAACTGAAGTAACTCTAATGAATACAAAGGCCTTTTTCCGGGTCTTGTGTTGCTGTAGCTGCAAACACAGTTTGACCTTTAATTTTCGTAATCTTTCCTTCCTAAGTGCAGAACACCTTGTTGTGCACTTTGCTAGAGTTTAAAAGAGTTGAGAAGTTCATGTGAGTGGTATTTTGACTTAGAAAGGTAGAAATAAAAGATTTGGTTTGGTTTCTTTTTATGAACTCTCTTTTGTTATAGAGAGTTCATAACCTGTCGCGGCAATCCCTTGTGTGATTTGAATAGTCAACACATAGGTTTACTATAGTAACCATCTAGTTTGAACATGGGATCAGATTTACAGACACATATTTTCATCAGTGAATGTTCAGGGATCTTAAAAAATAAAAAATAAAAAAAAAATCAGGTGCTCTGTCTTGCAACAACATACATTTTGTTTGCAGTATGAAGCTGTGAGCCTGGTGTCTGGAAGCCCTTCTGTTGATGCCACTAAGGAGCAGGAGTGTAAGTGGCTTAGAACTGCTCATGAACACCCGATGGACCTATGCCTCATTTGCTTTACCTTGGATTGGGGCACTTGGTGTAAAATCGTATCAGTGCTAATATTTCTGTCTAATGAGAAAGGGGAAAGAGAACTGCACCAAATATACTCTGAGTGAAGAGTCAGCCTGCCCAGTAGTCTGCTTTTTACAAGCTGAGCTAGGAAGATGGGAGAAGACTAGAGGGATGATTGTACACTTACTTCTATTTCCGGTTGAGAGTGCCTCCATGGCAGTAAGTACTGTGTTTTTAATACTGTGTACAACTGATACTTTCTTGAAGATGGAACACAGACTTTAGATTGCTTTGAAGGATTAGGAAGGCCTGAGCAGGATTGGCTGAAGGGACAGAAGTAGCAGCTTGCTTGTTACTCTGATGTGGGTCTCCTAGAATCAGAGACTTGGTCCTTTTGGCTGAGATGGGTTACAGTCCCATAAAGCAAGTTCCTGCAGATGCAGAATGGGCCTGCTTAAGTGTGAGCTTGGGCAGACCAGAACATGTCTGAGTAGGTTGGAGAGAGGGGAAAATATGTAATACCTTTGCAAGGCTCTCTGAGGCAAGAGTGAAGGTAAGGCTGTTCGATCTAAGATGCCCAGTTGGATTAGTAGCTTACCTAGACTGATTTATTAAATGTGTTCCTCTCAAGTGCTTTTTGTCCCTTTGTTCTCATTGTTAGAGATGTTTGGACGTCGTGCTTGCTAGTGAGTGACTATTGCCACGTGGTCACCAAGGAAAGAAAATTTAGTTTCTACAGGTTTGGAGAGGTGAGTTATTTGAAGGGAAACTCTTTGGTTTTCAAATTCTAATGTGCCAGAGGCCATGCTATCAGACAGTTTGTTGGTCTTCACTTACTTTTATACTTATTTTTTTGTGTTTTAGGCTATGCTGAGGGTTTCCCATTCAACCATTGTCCTTATTCCTCTCTAGCTTTGTTTTTTTTCTTTACTTGAAGCTTTGGTACACAGCAGCCTGCACATATGGCAAAACAACCTGGGGCCCAAAGAACTGAAATAGTATTAGTTTTCAGTCTTGAGGGTTATACTTGTTCACCATCATTTTATGATGAATCTAGTACTTAGTGCTCTGAATGCTTTAAAGGTCCACAGAACTGAAAATGCATGACTGAGATAAATACAGAGAGCAAATCTAAGCCAAAGTTGTGTGAGTTGGAGTGAGGAACAGAACTTTGAGGTCTGGCTTTTCTTCACATGTTCTGCCTATGAGCATTACCATTTCCATGTTTAAATTACTGTTTCAGTATTTAAAATCATGCTGTGTTTTGCTTTATGAAGCTGCAGTCAGAAAACAACTCAGTACAAAAAAATTCACTGTGCGGAATGGTGAATTTGCATCTACTTTAATTTTATCACAGTTATGTTGATGATTTTAAACCATCATGCTTGTTTGGCTGCCTAGACATTTCATCTCGGTAGCTGGAAGGAAAATATTCTGATTAAGTTTTCATGGGGCAGCAGACTAAGGATTCCACAGCTAGGTGAGTTCTGTCAGAAAAGCTCACAGAATAGGTCTCATGAAACATTTATTTTGGAATATAATAGGACAAAAGCATCTTCTATTTGTCATGTTGATAGGAAACCTGAAGAAAGACAAAATTCACTAGTTACAAGTTGCTGTGTCCTATATATTACTATGATTGTCATCTTATTTAAAGTCTAAACATCATTGAGATTTAACTGTTCTCCCCAGCTATCCTCCTGTGAAACACCATCACTGATCCTATACACTTTCCTATTTCTAACACAATTTTTGGGGTAATCACAGCTGTTACAATTAAGGAAGAATAGAATAGAAGGGCTGTAACTACTGTGAAGTGCAAGAACTTCATCCTCTAGACAGTGTAATAGCCCTCAAGAGGTTTCAGTCTCTTCCAAGGCAGAACAGCTAGAAGCTAAGAAACCAGCAATGTAAATGTTGGTGGGATTTGAATGTTAATGCTGTTATCTGTAGCTGGCACAGTTACTTGAAATGCAGTAGTGTTGACTGAGTTCCTAGTATTCACAGGGCTCACATTGAATATGATAGCTCATCGTTTGGAGCAAAAACAACCACAAAGGAGGGAGAGGCATGGTTACATAATTCCTGGCATGTGTTTTAACTGGTGGGTATTTAGCAAAACACTGATCATAGCTCAGAATCTTAACAGTAGTTTAGGTAATAGCTTAAAAAAGGTCTTTCTGCCAGTGATATACATTAGCATATATGGTAGAGGTAGCCTAGATACAATTGTGCAGTGTTGAACATTAGAGTAACATACCATTTTTATACATATTCTAACATCTCTTTAGTGAAAGACATTGGTATTTAATGTGTCTGAAATACAGACAGTAAGCTAGCTGTAAGGAAAACTAATGGAGAGAGTCCAGCGGAGGGCTACCAGGATGATTAGAGGACTTGAACATCTTCTATATGAGGAAAGACTGAGAGCTGGATTTGTTTAGCCTAGAGAAGACTGAGAAGGTATCTCATCAATACTTATAAATACCTGACGGGCAGGTGTCTAGAGGAAGAGGGAAGACTCTTCTCAGTGGTACCCAGTGAAAGGACGAGGGGCAATGGACACAAACTGGAAGACAGGAAGTTCCATCTCCATATGAGAAAAAACTTCTTTACTCTGAGGATGATGAAGCACCAAGACCTGCCTGGATGCTATCCTGTGCAACGTGCTTTAGGTAATCCTACTCTAGCAGAGGGTTTGGGCTGCATGATCTCCAGAGGTCCCTTCCAACCCCTACACATCTCTGAATCTGTAAAAAAAAAAAAAAAAACAAACCCCAAAAAAAACAACAAAAAAACCCAACAACAAAACAAAAAAAACCACCAAAAATCACAAAAACAAAACAACAACAAAAAAACCCAAAAAAAACCACAACAAAAGCAAAACACAAAAAAACCCCAAACTAACATTAGATGCCTGTAAGTTACAATGTCAGCCAATGCTGTTACAGTGAACTTTTAAAGCCTTTTTAAAAGAATGAGAGTATCAGTGTAACTTGATAAACATACTTGGAAGTAGTGACCTTGGTTAGCATTGGAAATCAGAAATAAGAATACTGAGTTTAGAATAATCAACCTTTGCCAAATTGTGCTTACAGTCTCAATAGGTTGAAAGTGACAGTAATGTCAATATCAGTTTACATGGGTATAATGGAGGAAAATTTAGTGTGTCCTAGCAGTAATAGCATATGGAACTCAACTGTGGAGCTGCCCTTTCTTGGTAGAATTACCAGCAACACGAGCAAGATGTGACAACAATTGATTCTCTTCAGACCAGAGGTCTGAAGAAAAAAGAGGTGTGACAATGAATTGTAATAAAGGAACATAAATTTCTAGAATTACTCCAGACCAAAAGGATGAAAGTTCTCTCAAAAGAAGGGAAAACTGACAACTGTTTCTTACTCTTTGTATCTTCATATCCTTCTCAGCTGGTGTCTGTCCCCAGTGAAATGTTGAAAAATTGTTGTTGCGGAGACAATGAGTTTCAGTCCTTGATATGGAAGGTGAAAATAGGTACTTGAGGAATATGGTAGGTTTTTCTAGTGTGGACTATGTGTATGTTGTTATATGGATATGGCTCTTTGATGTAATGCACCAAAAACGGTCAACGTTATCTCAGTCATAAAACTGTCAGTAAACTGTTGACTGAATTACAGGACCAAATTGTTACAATGAAAATTCCACTACTTCTGATACATGGCACTGGGAGGGTGGGGGGGAGCAGTAGGTTAGAATGTAAAATAACAGGTAACACACAAGTGGCTGCATGGAGTCAGATCAAAGGTCCATCTATCTCTATAGGCTGCCTCAGTCTATACTGGATACATGAAGCCCAGGGAACAATGTGCAAAGAACTATGAACAAGAAAAACCAATTTGCTGCAAATGCTGATTACACTAAAAAAGGTGATGTATGTGGCAGAGGTTCTTTTGTTTTTTGAAATAGCACTGCCTTTAACAAGATGGGATGGATTTGTCTCCTGTGGTTGCTGATTGAGGACAAGTTGGGTGTGTACATTCTCAGAGTAGAGGAAGAAAGCACAGTGTGTAACAATCTCTTAGGAACTAGTTTTACAGGTGGACCACTGTGCATTGGGGAGGAACCTTTAAGGAATAAATGATTCTTTGCTGCTTAATGTATTAGACTAGGAGAACTACAGTTTTCTAGCACAAGTACAAGGTAAAAAGGAAAAGCAAACTACACTTTCAGTAGCAATCTGCAAAGGAAGTTATATTGTAGTAATAAATGTTTGATATGCAGAAAGTAATAAGTGGTAACTAATTAATTCCCAAAATGGTTGTTGGAGATCATTTTAATTTCTGCATAAAAAAGGTTAAATAGGTGGTGTAGTTTAACCTCAGCTGGTAACTGAGCACCAGGCAGCTGCTCGCTCACCCCTCCTACCCAAGGAAATGGGGATGAGAATGGAGAAAAAACCTTCGTGGATTGAGATACAGACAGTTAAATAAAATAACCAGGGCAAAAGATAACAATAGTAAAACAGGAGATGCACAATGCAATTCCTCACCACCTGCGAACCTGGGGGGGGGACACACATGACACATGGGACGGACCCAAACAACCCAACCTGTTGCCCAGTCTGTTTCCAAGCAGTGATCCTGCTTCCTGCCTGGCTTCCCCAGTTACGTCTTTGATGTAACTTCCAACCCAAACCATTCTATGATTCTGTGATGCAGAGCATGATGTGCTCTGCCAGGGAATATCCCTTTGGCTGGTTGGGGTCAGCTGTCCTGGCTGGGGTCTCCCAGCTGCTTCTGCTCCTGACCGGGCATGAGAGGCTGAACAGTCCTTGACTTAGTGTAGGCAATACAACTACCCAGCAACAATGAAAAACAACAGTGTGTTGTCAACATTATTCTCATACTAAATCTAAAACACAGTATTAGAAAGAAAATTAACTCTATCTCAGCTGCTACCAGGATAATAGGGGACTGTGGTAAATTGATCCACCTCATCCTCGCTGTTCATGTCAATGTCAAGATTGTAATTCAGTCCTTGGTTTATTGCTATGTAGAATGCACAAGCCTGTGCTACTCCCTTTTGAGGAAGTGTTCAGACTTCGTGTTCTCTGTAAGCATGGTCAGCATCCTTTTAATAAAGGTGTTAAAAACTAAAAAGGCAATCCAAAATTTAAAGCAGTCCTTAGGCATAGAGGCTATGGTTAAGATGCTGACAGTTGGACTGCAAGGATTCTTGAGGTGTCTGTCCCAGTGGGGAACCCCACACACCTCCCCGTGCTCCTGAACTTGGTAGGGTCACAGGCTGTGTCTGGTTTACTGGTGAGCAGAGTTTGAGTGATAAGTTTGTCCCAACTGTTACAGAATTTCTACTGTATTTGGCACCAATAAAGAAGAGCAGAGGTTTGGTAAATACCTACTAAAAAGATGTCATAGCCAGCCATTGCAACTATCAGATTTACTTTATTAGTTAAACAGCTACTAGAGAAATTACATTAAGATCATAGAATGGTTTGGGTTGGAAGGTACCTCAAAGATCATTTAACTCCAACTCCCCTGCCATGGGCAGGGACACCCTCTGCTGGACCAGTTTGCCCAAAACCTCATCCAACCTGGCCTTAAACACTTCCAGGTATGGGGGTCTGGATAGCTGGTTAAAAATTATGTTAACTAGAAGGAGGTAATGATTTTTTAAAAAATCAGAGGAAGATTATTATTACTCTTTTTTTTTGCACTTTACTTAGCTCTTATCTAAAGCATTTAATTGACTTTTAGTCCTCTGTTAAGTCCACTAAATGCAGTCTTACATGGATTGTCTGCCACTGAAATGAGCACAACAGTGCCTTAACAGTACATGGAATCATTCAAAGTATTTTTCGATAAGAAATGAAGGCTCTAGCATTCAGTTACTGTGCATGTAACTTACACTTACTTGTTTACTGAGTGTTTACACAAAGTGTTGCCAGGAGACTTTGCCATGCTTATTTTCAATCATGCACTAGAATAGGCTCCTGCAGACTGTATGCATCCTCCTTTAGTATACCTTTATTGTTTTATTGAAAGAGACAACAGCTAACACCTTGGACAATAAAGTAACATTTGTATGACAGAAAAATTGGAAAATTTTGTTCATACACAGTATTGGGGGAGGGGGGGGTGCAACACAGGGGGAAGCAAGGTCAGACTTGTCTTGAGCATAAACTCATTTCAGGATGAAGTCCCAAGTGACAAGAAGTGTTACACCGAATAGTTGTTCCCAGGATGAAGAATCTAGAAGTTACTTATGAGGAAAGTCTGGATTTTTAGTGGACCAACATTGTTTGAAATATTTAACAATTAATTAGAAGTTAAAGGAGGGAGTTGGGTGATAAACACTAAAAAAAAAAACAACCCACAAACAAAAAAGGCCCCACCAAAGTACAGTTGAGGAGTATGGGAAGAATTTTAAATTGTTTTATACCTTAGTAGATGCTGTTCTTACTCCACTTGTAATCTGCCTTGCCTAAAGATAAAAAAAAAAAATAATCTCTTGGGCTTGATGACCTCTGAGCATGCCAGATCATATTTTGCAAAGGATTTTTAAATCATGGATAACTCAACTACTTTTTTTTCAAGTTTACAGAAGTCATTAAAACCTAAACTCAGGTGAATTAAAACACTAGGAGACCTGGAACAGTGAAGGAAGCAGTTTCCACATCATGTGTAATGAATCAGGCTGGAATTTACTGTTTTCTTTCAGGTACCACTGCATTCCAAAACCATGCAGAATGTTTTAGTATCTGTCTTGATAAATGTATTCAGTAGTCAATAGATACCTCAATATATATTCAGTCTTATTCAAGCTGCTTTTAGATTTTTTTCAAAACTGAAGGTATTTTTGTTGGACAAGGTAGAACACATGGCTGCATCATGCACATGGCTCATGAAGAAAGCTGCAGGTCTGTCTCTAGTTACTGGACAATTCAGTTTCTAGCCATTGTAAAGTTGTGAGTGTGTCTCACATTCTGATGCTGAGAATATTAATGGTAAAGATTTTCTGTCCTAATACGTAGATAGGGAAGTGTTTTGGGCAGTGGGGGAGGAGAAGGTTTGAGGTATTCGGCCTCTTCCCAGCACAGTTTCTAATGACATGTTGCGCCATCTATTCTGCCTACATATCTGGCCCTGCGCAGAACAACAATGAGGAAATACTTGGTAGGTGATTGGCAAGATGATTGCTAACAGTGTTGACATTATTTATCTTTCTGATCTAACACTTTACTGGTACTACATGGTTGACATGTGGGAGAATTTATTTACAATTGTTTTAGAAATGGGAAAATGGTTGAATGAGACATCCAAATAATAGGGATTGTTGCCTCTTTCATTTTAAAGTTTGTTACAGAAAAATCACTGATCAGTGGTGGGGTTGTATATTTAGAACTGAAAATATTCATGTTGTACACAGTTGGTGGGTGATGTAATGCCACAGAAGTTCCTAGTTTAAAATGTTAATTTGGTTTTTTAACACTCACTTTATGAGCACTGAGATTATTTTTTTTTGTCACAGGGTACACTAGAACAAGGAGAACCAAATCTCATGCTTAAGTATATAAGCAGGTGTCAGAGTTGGTTTAAATCCTTAAGTCTCCTTCTGCACTAGCGAATTGAACATCTACTGAAACCTGCTTTGTAGTAGTGGCTGATGGTCAGAGCGAGGCCAGAATGTCAGATGCTTACATGAATGCGATAGATCTTATGCTCTGGTATCAAATCTTGCTTTTAAGAAGTCAACAACAGCAAATTCACACAGTATCTTGTGCTATACCTAACTACTGCTAGCTGTTAAGTAAAAAAACAGTTTCACAGATGCCAGTTTAGTCTGAGTTGTCTTCCTGTATGGGAAGATAGGCAGTTGGCAATGCTAGCCTTTTTATATCATCTTCAATTTTGAGGTTTTTACTATGCTAATGAGCATCATTAAAAATAACTGGATTCACTGAAGTTCTTTGCATTTTAGCATTAGATTTTTGGGGTTTTTTTCTACTTGAAGCACTTGCCACAGTTTTATTGAGAGATACAAAAAAAGTGAATTCTGCTTAGACATTAATATGGTTTATTTTTAATGTTTTTCTAACTAGTTCATCTTTAAAAGTAAGGCTCTTCTACTGTAGCCGTAGATAGTAAATAGGTCTTTTTGTAAGCATTTACTACGTGTCTGTCCATTTCTGATTAGCCGAATAGACTGCAGTTGTTTTCAAATACTGACCTCATGCACAGAAAATTGATTTAGCAGCATTTCATTATTTAATTCTTAATAATTTGTTTCTCATCAAACAGTGTAGTCGGCGCTTGGATCAAGTAGTTCTTAATGCCTACAGAGCAGCTTCTGTATGATCCAATAGCAGGCTAAATATTTCTGGTAAACTCAGCAGTGGAGGTGAATAGACTGAGGATATTTTTGTTTGTTCCATGTGTTACTGTCATTTTATGATAGACTGCAGTTTTAGTCCTTCATATTTTAAAGTTATTAAGCAGGCTTCCTGCTGGAGTTTGGTGCCATTGCTTCATGTTTTTATTTACTTACTGTTTTATTGTGAAATAAAACTTTACCTCTGAGAATTTTTAAAAATCATCCCCCAGCTCTGCGTATGTAGTAATCGCCGTTTCCTGTGCACAGAGGTGGAACAGCTGCAATATCCTGGCTGAAAAATTTGCATTTTGTCTGAGGATGGGGTGTAATTGTGCCAATATTCTGTCCTGGAGCACACTGCGGTCTTTACAGATTTATCCAGGAAAGCCATCTTCGAACAGGAAGGATTATTAATTGGAGGAAATTTCTTGGGTAACCCAGCCAGATTTAGTGTGCATTATGAAAGGCTCTTTCTATATAGTAGCTTTATCTAGCAAGCTGTTTTCCTGCAAATAGAGATTTGATGAAAGACTAGAGTGCCACACCTCTGTGCATAGGTGTGGGAAGAACATTTATCATTGCTTTGTCTGGGAGACAAATGGCGTTGCTGATTTTTGATTCTCTGAGGTGATGAGCATCCTGGCCCCTGTCTCAGAAGGCACATATGCATACCTCAGAATGAATAAAACATCTGTATCATGGAGTATCTTTCTGTCTCTTTCTATTTCCTAAACTACTACTTCCACAGCTGTTGCTCTCACTTGAACTCTCTGTGGTTCTCAGGGTGCAAAATATACAGCCACTTACTCCAGTTAGTGTTAGTTACTGTTTTGTTGATTATTTTGGCAGGAGTACTTGCACAGCTGCTTCTCTTTCATAAAACATCCCTGGGGATTGAAATCCTTGTTTTGATGACAGGGAGAATGTTTTCAGATTGTACTAAAGTCAGGTGGCAGCTCCTAAAATCACCATGCTAGAGCCTTTTAGCCTACAGAATTTAAACATGCTGATTATGAGACCCTCTATAATGTGGCAGCGCAATCTGCTAGTGCTTTACAATCCACTGAACCAAGGTGTGGGGTTTTTAAGTTTATAGCACAGCATCATTTCCCTTGTATTTTATTCTTGTCACATTGCCAGAGCTCATATTGTATGAACTTGAGGTGGGAGGGAATCTAATAGTTATACCTCCTTAGCAGAATGAAAGCAATTCCAGAGTGCCAGTATCAATGAGGATGAAGCAGGAACAGATACAGGAGATATTTGATGACTGGAAGCATTAGTTAATTTCTCAGATGAGATGGAAGATGTGGATGAGGACAGTGAAGCAGTGGAACAGGTTGTTCAGGGAGGTTTTGCAGTCTCCAGTCTTGGAGGTTTGTAAGACCTGTCTGGATAAAGTTTTGAGTAACCTGATCTCAGAGCTGACCTTGCTTGTAGCAGGAGATGACAAGTGACCTTCTGAGGTTCTTTCCAACCTGAATTGTTCTATTATTCAAATCTTTGATATCAAGAAATACTTGAAGATGTCTGGCATCTCACAAGGCCCATAAAATCTGTCACAATTTAGCCTGATGTTTACCTTGTTTAATCTTCCTTCAGTTGATGGCCCTTCTTTACAGTGAGGCTGCTCACATCTCCTGCTTCTGTTAGATGATCTGTGTAGAGCACTACCTAAACCCTATTGCCCATATCCACTGATCTGCCCCCCGACTCCAGTACAAAGGTTGTACTGATCATTTGTTCCCAAGGCTGCAACAGAATTTCTGTTTAACTTCTGTGAAGTTACACTGGAGAGTGGAGAGGACAAGGACAGTGTGTACCATATTCTTTATATTTTCAGGTAGTCTTTTGCTCTTTTCTTTTGTGTGCTTAACTACTGAAGTTAATTTCCTTACCTCTTTCATGCTGATAATAGTACTGTACATGATCAGTTAACCTGTTTTTCTGCTTTTCATGCTTTTTATCACACTGTGACAGAATAAGCTTTTTGACCTGGCCAGTCAAGCCACTCCCATCCTTTTACTCCAGCTGTTCTTTAATTACCATGATTTTTCTAACACCTAAAATAATCAATCTTGCATTTCAGATTTTACTTTTACTAATTCCTCTTCCCTCCTTGTCCCCTCTGTTCAATAGATAAGCATTCTTTGAAGCTCCTCCAGCTACCCTCTTTGCTGTACTGCTGCGCAGTCACTGCTGTAATGGCTGTACTTTATCCCACAATTCTTCTGCAAATTGGTCACCAAAAAGCTGTTTCACACCAGAAAGCACATGGCAAACACACTGGGAAGGTATGCAGTGGTAAGAGGACTCTGAAGACCTCCAAGGACAATGATGTCTGTCTGCAGCGCCTCTTCACTGACCATGTAAGGATCATCTTTCCTTGAAAAGCTATTGTAAGGTTAGACACACTGGGTATTAGCTGGTCAGTAGTTTTCAGTGTGACAAGTCCAGTGCTCTGAACTATAATTATATATATAAAATGATGGTTGAATTACCCAAACATCTAGTGTAATAGATATATATCTAGTAACCAAGTAGGTGAGGAAAAATACAGCAGTAGCCCCAAGACTTACCTTTGTCCAACTGCTTTGCTCCCTGAGGAGCACTGAGTACTCTGGGCAGCGTGTAAATGTATGTTTTAGGTGTTAACAGTGCGACTTTTCCTCCCAAAGAAGGAATCATGACATGTGAATCCTGCAAACTGCAGACTTTCCACTGGGATTTTTAAAAGTGCTCAGAATCCTGCTACAAAGGAACCTGACTGGTACTACTGGGGGAGGAGCTCAGCTGAGTGTTAGCCCTTCAGAATTTCTCATTTGTTAATACAGTAGATCTGTTAACTGTACTACACATTTTACCTATACAAACAATTCTCAACAAATAGCCAAACACAAGCCCAGAGAACTGACCTCATTTTTATGATCTCTCTGATTTATAATGTCACAACTAATAGAATACTGGGTGCTAAACCTCAGCCATTGTTCTGTTCAGTTGATAGAGTATCCTTCGATTATAATAGTCATTGTTCTAATATTGCTTTGGGCACAATAACATCACTGTTCCCTGTCTCCTGCACCCTGGCCTCTGTGTAGAGTTAAGCTCTATGTAATATGCATGTGGTGAAACTAATGATAATATTCTTTGAATGCTGCCTCCGTTTTCAGAATACTTGACTGACATTCATGAATTTAACCTTTTGGTGACCTGTTAATTATAACGCATAAAATAACCCTCATTCTATAGAAAAGGAAATTGGAAGATATAAAACTAGACATAACTGCATATGACAGCACTCTGAATTTACTGTGCAGGATACTATTCATCCATAAATTTTAAAAGACTTTAGAAAATAGCTCTGTTTTTATAGTCCAGGAGACCAAGACAAAATATGCACTTGTTTAGGAATACACAAAAGACCCGTGATAGAACCAAAAATAGACAGATTGTGACTCTGTAGCTATCAAGCTGCTATTAAAGCATAAAGGACACTGACACACTGGATAAATTTTTCCTGGAATTAGTAGCATATACAGTATTAGTTCAGTAGCAGTAGGTATGCAGCTTAAAGCTTGGGGTGGACTAACTGCCACATAGCCATTTCTTAGACAGACCGCATAGCTTCTGCTCGACTCAGTGCTGCCATAACTAGACTGGTATTAGAGACTGCAGTACAGGTGCACCCTGCATCAGTGACAAAGCCAGAGACAGGATGAATCCAAGATTACTGATTAGCAAACTGCTGTATCATTTCATTTTGGTATCAGTAAGGAGAAAGCAAGCAGTGAATTATCCATGGTTCCATCCAGTTTTCAGTTAAACACTCAAGCCACAAAAATATTGGTTTTTTTTCATATTCAGATGTAAATATTTAGTTGTTGTGTCACTTTTTGCAACTTCTAAATTGATGTTACGGGTGGTGGTCTTGAAATCTACCAATTGTGTGCTGTGATTTTAAACAGCTAGTTTAAAAACAAACAGAGGCTGTATTTTGTTTACTAAACTATTACAACTTGCTGGTTTATTTTACAAAACCTGTGTGCGTGCTTGGTTGTGTTCCCATTTGAAAATGGGCTGGACAACCCAATTTTTTTTTTGACTGGCTAATAAAGCACATACCTCTGCTTCCTACCTTGCAGAGATGATAAATTATTTTTCACTGGGTTGCCCAAAACTGAAAATGAATTAGGCCATCAAAGCAGATTTTGTCTCAGCATTTAATAATATTTTGGTCTTTCAGCAGTTTTTCTTGTTCTCCTTAGATTGAAAAAATGGTTTACTCACTGATTAGGTCCAGGAGAAGCAGAAGTGGACTAATCACTTGATTAGTATGGCATGTCTGGTATTTCATGTACTAATTCACACTGAATAGCAGTCGTCTTTTCTGTTGCTGTGTTAGATCATGATAATTTACTTAAGTCAATGGCAGTACCTGACCAAAACACAACAAATCTTAATTGGCAGCAAACTAAATCTATAGTTCAAAATATTTGTTAAATAATTTGCTTGAACAGTTTACAAACAAACTTTATTTAGGGATGGCTAGTGAACTTTCTCAGCTGAGATTTCTGCTGTTAATATTACCAAATTAGGTCAAGTTGTTGTGATTTAATAGTTAGTTACATGTATAAAACATGACACAAAACTTCAGATAGACTCATAGAAAGGAGAGGCATGTTAAGTTGTATAGAAATTACAGTTGATTTATGGCACCCCTAAGACACTAATGGCCTGTTTTGCCTTCCTGAAAGACCTGAGCCTCAAGTAGAGGAATCATTAGGGAAAGTAAGTAACCAGAATTTTGCCAGCCCAGAATACCAGTTTGCTGCTGCTCTGATTGTGACCACAGAAACACAAAAGCTACCTAAGATACAATAAGCTTTTGACACTGGATGTAATAAGCATAGAATTATAGAATGGTTTGGGTTGGAACGGACCTTTAAAGGTCATCTAGTACAACCCCTCTGCAATGAGCAGTGAGAAATGTATCCTATAATAAATGTAGCCGGTAGTTTGTCGCGATTTTTAAAATATATTTTAATAATATGAAATCCTAATGGACACCCCCCCATCAACAGTGTAGTTTGATGCTATGGCACAAAAGTAGACTTTAAAAATGGTCCCAACTTCAGAGAGCTGATGACCAATGTTAAATGTATTTGTCACTTTTTTATAACTTACAAGCTGTTATTATTTGTATTTGAAAAAGTGTTTATCAGATGTTTCTGTAGATATATGATAAAAGACAGCCTTCTGCACACTATTTAGTCTTGGAATCTGATCTGACAGTCAGTTGGGCACATGATTAACTGATAAACAGTTGTACACATATGATTTGCTTGAATCAAACATTACCTAAATACAGAGTGTAATTTTAGGTGAAAATAGGTAGAGAGAGTAGATAGCAGTGACAAATGTATGTTGGCTTTTTTTGCGTGCTTTCTGTAAGTATAAACTGGTTTTGCTCAAAAGGAGTGAGCAAGTGTATTCGATGCCCTCCGAGCCATTACTGTGAATTTGGCCTTTCATCTTCAAAGTACTTTGTAAACATTTATTAATTATCTTTACAACATTCTGTGAGACTAGTAGATAAATATCACCCTGCTTATGAGAAACCGAAACATAAAGGTGGAGTCATTTGGTCCCAGCCACATGGTGAGTCAGCCATGAATTTAAGATCAGATGGATCTAGTCTTTTTCTCAGTCCTGTCTGCTTACATGCCAAAGCCTTTTTTTTTTTTTGTTCTTCCCGTTCCTTTCTTCCCATTTGCCTTCTTCCCACAGGCCCCGCTAAAGATTGGATGATGTCCACATTGGCAGGTACAATCTTGAATTTTCTCTCTTCCATCCTTTCCTACTTAAGTAAACGACCAGCCTTCTCTGAAGTCCTGTCTTTGGCCTGTGCATTTTAGAGAAAGTAATAAACCTTCAAGGTTTATCTAGCATTTTTTAACTTGATAGAGCATAATTATACAGTTTTACTAATTATATGGCTGTACCTGACAAAGCTGAATCACAAGAATGAATCTCCTGTCTTGAATTAGTTAATGAAATACTACTTTTGATGGCTTCCTTGAATCTCTCAAGTCTAGGCATCTATACAAAATGTTAAGGAACTGCACCATTTTATTCCAAACAGTGATTCCCACAGTCAATTTCATGTATTTATCTAAGGAATAATAATTGTGAAGGCAAGCATGTTCCCCCAATTTGGAATGATTCTCATCTTCCTAGTGAGTAGGTCCTTTAGTTACTACTACAACCTGCTATTCACTACAACAGCACAAGCTCATGTATTGTAGAGCCCTCATTTTCTCCTTTCAGACTGCCTTCTAAAAAATCAGGTGGGACAAGCTCCCCATTAAGAATCCCTCCAAGGGTTCTGATGGCTCCATGTGATCATCCTAGAGGACGTTACATAAGGCCAAACTCATGCTGTCCAAATTGCAACTAAGTGACTGTGTTTCGATTGGTTGGCTGTAGGCTTTTCCAGTGAAAAATTAATTTGGGAAAACTGAATGTGGCTCTCAATTTCCCTGAACCTCAGTCCTTCCACAGGGTAGCTGCAATACCTAGAGCAGAAGTGCTGCTGAGCCTCAACATAGAAATATTGGCAAAGTACTCTGAGGATAACATACAAACAAAAACTTACCGTATTAATGAACATATGCTGTCCTAAAGATTTAGCATGTCTCCAACAGCATCAGTAAGGTTTTTAGAGAGGAAGAATTTGATGTTTTTCTAAATTTAGACAACTTATCTGAGATGACAGGGTTATTCCCTGCCTGCCACCGAGTTACTACACCAGAAGAGCGCAGGTCTCGTACAGGACCTGTGTTACATTTGTCGTTCGGGTGTTTGAGATACACAGGGGTGTCCCAAACTAGATGCCTATCTTTAGGCAGCTTATTCTGGCCCTACGTAACATATAGTCACTGTGCAGTTTTTTTAGCTAAATTAATCACCATTTTGAAACACACAACAGCATAAACAAAATACTTGTTTTGCAACAGTAGGTATGAAATCGATTGTGAACAATACGAATGTGGTCAAAACAGACTACAGAAGAAAGGAATTCACAAATGAAAAACCTGTGCTCCACAGCATGGATGTGAATATTGTGTAAATAGACATTAGTTAGAGGTTTAATGGTGTCAATGCTTTTTTAAATAATTACATGTTACAACGACTCTTCTGTTTGTTCGCAAGGTTAAATGCATCACAACAATGTCTCTGACCATGTTTGACATCCAGAATTGCACCTTCACTTAAGAAACATCCTCTGCCTGTTTATCCTATATAATTTCCCAACCACTTTGGAGTCCTATACTTAATTGACTTTGGCATGGATTCTCATCCTGAAAACACGTGAAAGCACGTGCATAATAAATACATAATAATCTCTACTGAATACAGTAATGGGCAATTATGTATTTTTATAGGACTGAAGACGCAATTAGTGAGTAGCTCATAGATTTAAAAGTCTATTTACTTGAAACTTACCTTGAAAAGCAACTTAAGTCAATCTCTTTTGCAGTGAAGCAAGAGCCCTGCCTCAGTCCCAATTGAGGTCAGGAAAAAAATAAATCGATATATTGTATTAAGAGACAACTTGAAATTCATTGATCTTGCCATTGTTTTACTTTTTCCATGTGTGAACCCATGCAGTGTAGTTTAAGAATACAGCTAATACACAGCTGTTCTTTGCAGTACCAGTAATATACGGGCTTTGTTAGATTATTTTTTGCTCGTAGTTGCTAGAAGTTGTTTGGAAGTATTTGCTCTTCTTCCTGCACTTCGGTGGCAGGAAAGGATTCTTGCTAACTTCATGTTTGACTCTCATGCTAGGCTTCATATGACCAGGATCTCCATGATGTTGCCAACTTTACGTATCAATTCCCTTCATTTATTAATATTTGATTTCCTGATGTGCGAAATCTTAAAGATGTGATTGTGTTTATTAATTTAATCTTGATTTAAACTGAATTGACTCATAAGCACTGCATACAGTCTTATTTTTCATAAGCAGTTCTTCTGTAATATCTAGGTATTTACAATGCTTCCCAAATTCAAATCAACATTGCCTTTTCAAACAAACAGGATCAGTTTTTGTCCATTTCTTCACATATACTGACTCTACTTGGTGTGTCCATAATGGGATTTATTTATACTTTCCCCAGATGAGAGGTCTGCAGTGTGCAGTTTGAGAAATTGGTTGCTGAAGGTGATAAATTTTCTATGATCATAGAATAGTTTAGGTTGGAAGGAATCTCTGGAAGTCAGCTAGTCCAATGCCCTGTTCAAAGCAGGTCCCAGAGCATGTTACTCAGGGACTTGCCCATTTGTGTACTGAACTCTAGCACCCCTCCTGCCTGATGAGAATTCCCCAGCCTTTCTGGGTAATCTATTCCAGTATTTGACTACCTTTATGATTTAAAAAAAAATAATCATTGTAGCTATTGGAATTTCTCATGTACCTACTTGTGACTGTTGCCTCTCATCCTATTACTGTGCACCTCCAAGAAAAGTCTGGCTTGATCTTCTCTGTATCCTCTAATCATGTTAAGATGTGCCCTGAGCCTTGCCTTCTCTAGTGTGAGCAGGTCCTTCTCCCTCAGCCTCTCTTACGTAGTGTGCTCCAGCCCCCTGACTGTCTTGGTGGCCCTTTACTGAGCTCACTGCAATATGTCAATGTCCTTGTTGTCCAGAAAAATCAAAACTGGTCACAGTACTCCAGCTGTAGTCTCTCAAGTGCCAAACAGGGAAAATGTCAATTCCCTGGGCCTGCTGAATATGCCCTTGTTAAAACAGCTCAGGATGCAGTGGGTCGCTTTTGCTGCAAGGACACGCTGCTTCATGTTCGGCTTGTTGTCCACCAGACATCCCTGATCCATTTCTTCATACAGTTGTCCCCCAGCCTGTACTGAATGAAGTTATTCCATCCCAGATAAAAGCCTTTGCATTTGCTGCTGCTGAACTTCTTGTTGAAATGTTGACCACACTTGCTTTTCAGATTTTTGATGGACACTTATATTGAGACTTGACTTCCCTAATTATTTAAATGTATCACAATTTGGGCCATTGAGTGTAATTGTTCTGTGAAAGCTCATACTTTAGCCAGCTATCTGGGTTAGGATAACAGATCATTCCATCCATGTGGGAGTGCTAGCCATAATAAAAGGGTGGAGAAGTATTATAGCAAGATAACAGCAAGCTATCAGTCACATTTGTGTTTCTTGTTAGCTTGATTTAAGCTAATGAGTAGATTTGTGATCAGGGTATTGGGGGAAGCTCTGCAAAGCCATGTTTTCAGCCTCGGTAGAGCAAAGCTGAACCTGAGGGCTAAGACCACCATTGTGGTCAGAAACTCTCTCTTTGAAAAACCTCTTGAGGCAGAGGGGTTTGCATCTGAGCACAGCTACAGAAATACGCTGGTGCTGACAGATTCCACATACTGTTTTTGATACTGGGGCGGGGGGAGAGGATGTCTCACCCTGGCAGTACCGCTGTGATATGATTCCATCCATGGATGTGATAGTGGAACAGAGAGGGACTGCTTCCCGTAGTATTACTTTGACTTCAGATAAATTAGAAAATTAATAATATTATTAATTGTGAAGAACATGAATATTCTTCTTAGAGCCCCTATAAAAGAAATTTTAGAGCAAACTTACATTTTTAAGGTTTTCTTTTTAATTTTTCCATTACTTATTCATGCTAAACATGTTTTAAGAAAAAAGCTTGAGGATGGACGAAGCTTTCTATAGGAACAACTTTACCTGACTGAAACAGTAATTTGTTGATGTGAATTCGTGTTAGTGAAGTCACGTACCATCAGTTAGAAGAAGGTATCAGGTACTTGAAAGAGTAAACTAGCCTTTGAAAGCTAAGGCTAGAATTTATGAGAATTGAAAGCTAAGTAATTGTAGAATGATGGCTAATTACTAGATGTGGTGTTATGAATAATCAATACAGTGCTAACAACAAAGGATTATATTAATGATATTGCAAAAGAGGAAAAGACTGGCTTATTAATTCTTAATGAGATACAGCAACTTAGTTAATGTCTGACATCAAGTACAGTCAGATGGTAGTATGATTTGTTTCTCATACCTATAAATGCATGCCAGAATCATCTGCACAGGTTTTGCTAAAGATTTATTTGGCTAAGTCTCATGCCCCAGTGCAGAGTCCCGTTCAGACAGGGTGCTGTATATGGGCAAAGGGCTTAACCCATATTCGTTCAGCTGCAAAATCAATACCTACAAAACTGATGGCTGTTGAGGTGAATTTTATTTGTATAAGTGCAGACCAGTTCAAATTAATGATTTTTTTCCTGACATGCACTTGCTTCATCATGTAATTCAATGTACTTCATGTACCTTATGCTTTACTTTCAAAAAATTACTTTAAAGTTGTGGCTAGTTTAAACATAAGTGAATATTGGTCTCTGAAGACAAACATGTTTTTGTAGAAACTGTTCTGGGAGACACCCAGAAACAGAAATTGATAGTGCAACTGAAACTCTTCTAAGGGATTTCCCTTTTCCTGCTGTGGGATCACTGATACTACAGACTGTTCAGTTCACACTAACGGCAGGTCAAAGAAGGTTTTATTCCCTAGTTCGCTTCTATTACAAAAAGTCTTTCAACATTGTCTTAAATCTAGGATATTTATTTTTTTATTATTATTTCATTGAAATCAGTGGAAACTAAATATGTGCCTGAAGTTAAAAATGTGCTTGTAAGTATTTTCCTGGCATAGAATCAGAGTATAATATTGCAGAAAGGTGAACAGGGATGTCAAAATCTGACAGTCATAGAAGTCAACAATAATATTCAACAGGAGTTGTTCAAGAGAAGAATGACGTCTACTTACAGCAGGGTTTCTTTCTTAAGAGATACAAATAGTTTGACTTGCCTTCACATTTGATTTTATTGTATCTATCAAAATTCCTGAACATTGAATTAAGAAGTAAAGGCAAAATTCATAGGTATTAGAAGGCAATAGGGAAAATAGCAGATCCTGGTGTTTTCATGTTGCACACTGAAATGCAGACAGGAAACAAAATACTGTTTATTAAGAATTGCTATATTTTTTAGTAGCAGAATAATGACACCCAGTAGGAGACAAACTGCGGTAGGTTCTAATGAAGAAGACTAAACAAAATGAGCTGAAATTGCAGATGGGCTGTTATCTTGCCCTCCAGACTCATTTCAGTCTCTTCCGCAACACACAGTGTTCCATTTCAAGTCAGTAATTCCAGCTCTTGAGCACGAATGTTAAGTGTGCTATAGGGAGTTTGGAAAAATGCTGCTGTTGACATTTGGGTGTGAGACATCCACTTGTTCCTAGTGGATGTGGTCTTTTCCTTTCTTTTAATTAATTTTTTTCTTATTTGGTACAAGGTGCTCCTTAGTTGTGTTTTGGGTACAGTGTTTTCTTCTGACTGAGAAAGATCAGACAAAAAGAGTCTTATTGAAACAAGTTGTCACACATAATGTAGGATTTTAAGCAAGTTTTTTTGCTCGCCTATTTAGGCCATCGCTTTCCAATTACAAACAATTCAGTTTGGGCATGTGAGCACAGAGCTGGTTCAGCCCCTGAGCTGGAGTTTTGTATAAGCTAGATGATTCTAGCCTCTCCAAATAAGCCTTCAAATTCTCAATTTGCCAGAGCTTCTGGATGGTTTTCCTACAAGAGTTTGTCGCAGGAGTCTAGCTCTGGTAATGAAAATGATGATTGTTTCAGGTTAAAATGACTGCAGTCTGTCATCTGGCCCTGAGAGACAGGAGCTGTCACTTTGAAGCCTGACAGAAACAAATCCAATAGAAGCATAACACTGTGAATCTTGGAGAAAGTGGGAGGGAGCAGACAATTACTTAATGAGGATTCATATGTATAGATATTCAGATTAGTTACATGTAAGTGAAATAAACACTTTTGGAGTAAAAAGCATCTCTTTTGAAAGGAAGCAAGGATCCTAAGAAACCTGGGAGACTTTTCTCTACCCTGTCTTTGCCTGTTTCCTTGTGCAAGTGCATTGCAAACTCTGAACTTGGAGTTTGCTGATATGGAGACAGTAGTTCTCATAGTTGAACATGGGGGCTTATGAGCAACAGAACCACAGCTTACCATGCCTAAATCATAGCAGGGATTAGTTCAGCAAAGACTTCTGTGCTTCATGCTTCAAAAGATGGCAGATTATATATATTCTTTCCAGTTTTGCTAGACCTTGTGTAAGCTAATTGAGTAAAGAACCACTTCGCTCACAAAGAGGGGCATCTTAATGAAGTATGGTAACATCATGATAATTAAACTTCATGAAACCTCTCGGCTGAGTGTAAGATCTGAGCTTACATGAGGCTTCTCACTATTATTCATGCCTCTCTGCTTAAACCATGATGACATTTGTGGGTATTATTTTGTAAAATTGCTATTGCTCTAGATTCAGCGGCTCTATTACAAGCGTAGTGCTTAAAGAAGCTGCCACTGATGTGGGCAGTTGTTTAAAGCCAAAATACATCTTCTCTTACATTTCCAGGAAAGACGTCTTGAAAAATATCTTTGAATTTTCTTGGCATCATAGTCATGTACTTAGCAATAATTAAAACATTTTCAGTTGTTTACATCTTGTAGTTGAATTGTTACCCTTCTTGCCAGACAAGTTAAATATACTATAACTTTTTTCAGTTCGAGACAGCCGTCTCATTAGGAATATTCTGAGGAATGTTTCTTTTGAATGAAATTATTTGTGTATTTTCATCTGAAACTTAAAAAGTCTAAAAACTAATCCAGTAGTTGCATTTTTTCACTCAAGTCATAACTAGAGACATGACATTAGTCATCTATTTTTAGTAGAGCACAAGGAATTTATCCACTGAAAAACTTTGGCTAGGAAGACTATAACATAAGTACGTGTTTTGTTAGTTCCTGTGTGTCTCCAGCGATGGGTTGCAAAGAATTAAGAGATTTCTATTAGAGAATAAAATGCCTTTGTGACAGCTTCAATAGCAACAAATACATATTCTGAAATGGTTTTCCTCACATGAAAAAAGAAAACAAAGAGTAATTGTGCTATCTAATCTGGGAAAGTACTAATAAAAGAAGTGATTAAGCCTTCCCATAGGAAAAGCGGAGAAGTAGGTAAGAACAGGAAACATGAAGTTATTACGTATGAGGCTAGGGCTGGCCTTGTGACAGAAGAGGCTATAGGGCGGCCTACAAACAGGCACGTTCCAAAGAGTGGTGTAAAACCAGAGTAATCTGCATAGCAAGGTTGTCTTACTGTTTTGGTCAACATTTGTCTCCAAAATCCCACTTTTTTGTCTCCGCTCCCACTCTGCCAGTGCCAATTAGTCAGACCTGGGCGCAAGTCCACAGTTGGTATGCTGTCCCATTATGTAAATTCTTGCTGTAAGACTGCTGACTCGAGTTTATACCAAGAAAAACTGGTAACTCCTCTCATACAACTTCCAGCTATTAAACACCTCCCTAAATGCATCTGAAATCTGTAAATATTGTGGTGAAAAGGCTCCAGTGAGCCAGCCAACATGAAACAAGAGCTACCCTCTTTTAAGAATATTCACAAAGGCTTCACAGAGCAATCTAATAAAATTTGGATTTAGTGGAGTATTATGAGGAACATTTGGGACTTTTTTAGCAACATCTTAGATGTAAAAATTAAAGCTACTACACTAGATTTAACATCAGTCTTGTAAGGAATGTTCTGTTATTCCCTGTTTGACACGGAAAGAAACATGACCACAGGCTTACTTTAATAAGCATCTGGGGAAAGATCATGCACCAAAGCAGTGGCAAACTCAGGAGAAAAATTGCAGATTTCCCCTACCTGCTGACTCCACTGCTTTTAGAAGTAGACAATTGCTTCATAAATCAGCTCTGGACTTTTAGCTATACTGGACATTTGGCAGGCAAATTGTTAGAAAAGGTGCTGTTACTGTCTTCAGATATAACAAATTCTGGATGGTACCTACTGTACCTATTGGTGCAGATTGACTTTACATCACGTGACTCTGCTATGTCTGGGACATACACAGCCTACAGTATATGAACTGCATGGTTTATTTGCACTATGCAAATCGTTTGTATCATACATTGTGCACTCCAGACAGGCTAGCTTGATTGTGTGCAGATCAACGCTACACTGCATACAATACAATCCTTCACTGACATCCAATAAATTCAGTATTTCATGGGAGCACTGGATTCACTGTGTATACACTGGACAGACTATACATCCTTCTGTCTGAGAAATCTCAGAGAGAGAGGGAAATAATTGCTTCTTGAATTTCAAAGGATGGTAGGTATGTTTTCTTGCCCTGTTCTCATGCCTTAACAATCACAAAAAAGACCAGTAGGAAGAAATAATGAGGAGGAGGAGGATTTCAAATATGTAATCCAAGGCACATGTGTAAAGTACGGCAAGCATTCCATTGGAAATGGCTATTTAAACTATAATTCATCCAAGTTGTTCTCTAGTAACAAAAAAAGATCTAACCAGCAGTGCTTTTCTAGTAAGTGGTACTGTAAGGGGAGAAAATCCAGTTCGGCCTCTGCTGTGTTAGGTATGGTACCTGATGGACTAGCTCAGACCCTGGATCCATCTAGTCCATTTACCAAATGGTAGCAGTGGTCAGAAGTGCCATGCAGGACAGGGGTGGGCAAGATGCAAGTCAAACGTGTTGGCCTGGATGGACCACTACCAGCATCTTGTAGCGCTGCTAGAAATTGCGCATCACCTTTCTGCCTAAGGTATGAGTGAGGAACTTAGACGCTAATCAGAGCCTCACTTCAGAAGAAACCCAAGTTAATTCAGTGCATCTACTCATGGAATACACTGAAATTGTCAGTAAAGGTGCAAGCACGAACAGTTTAAATAGACTTAAAACCAACTAAGTATCAGTTGATTTTTATATACTGCAGGTTATTTATTTAATATGGATTAATAATACTAAAACCATTAAGTTTTAGGAAAAAATATTTTTCTCTTATGTGTTAGTAAAGAAGAATAGTTTAAGCAGTAAGGCTTTATAAAACGAGCTGTAAGGAAAATTTCCTCTACTTTTGATGCCAATCTGAGAGAAGATTTTGTGCATTTTCAAAGGAATATACCATAAGAAGAAACACTTGACTCCCCTAGGATAACCAATCCCATTAAAATGGTAATTTTAGGCTTCCTAGGTTTATGTGAATTTTTATTTCTGTATGACTTTTTCCCAAGGTATAGTTCCCTTTATGCAAAGGATAAACCATGATTCATGCATAGAAAGTCATCTAATTAATACAAGAAATACTTTGAACAGGATCACAGGAGTGGCAAAACCAGAACAGATTATTGGTCTGTTACGTCAGGCATTTGCTTCTGGAATGGCCTATGTGCTGGGGGGGAGCCCAAACCAGAAGCCATTTTACACATTTAGGAGGGAACTTCGCAGTTATTACACAATAAAGAAATTATTTCAGCCCTGGCAGCCAAAAGCCATCAGTAGATTTTCTGAAACGAAAGGACAGATATTTCTTAATTATTTTCATAGTATCCCGAACAAACTAGCCTGTTGTGCATTTTGACTGTTTTTTTAAGTTCTATAAAAATGCAGGGTTTGCTGGTGGTCACTACCAAAAATAAGTCACGTAGGGTGCAAAAAAAATATTTTTGGTAGGAACTGGGACACTTGATCTGAAGCAGCCAGCCTGAGCCAGCATCAAATGAGGGAATTCTGCACCATCTTCATTAGCACAGAAGGTTATTTCAGTTGGAGAGCTTAACTTTTGGTACCTTGTTTTGTTTGGGGTTTTTTTTAAAGCTCTGATCTGGGAGCGCTGCCATTTGCAGGCGTTTCAGCCACAGTCTTGTGGTATTTGGTGCTTATGTTACAACCCCAGCTTCTTGATGCATCTGAATAATCAAGCATTCCACGTTTTTTAAAAGTTCGTAGAACAGAAGGGCAGCAGCCAAGAGCCACGCCAACCGAAGGTCGCTTCCGGCCCACTGTGCCACAACCGCGTTTGACGGTTTTGAAGCGGGCCCCCCACATGCCTGCCGGGAGCCGAGGCTGCCGAGTCCCCGGGCCGTGGGGACGCGACGGGCGGCGCTGCCTCTCGGAGCGCTGCTCTCGGCTCTGGCGGGCGCGGGCGGTGCCGGGCCGAGGGCCGTCCCCGGGGCGGG